>BGPR01016516.1:0-34389 GCA_013235015.1 Araneus ventricosus | reverse complement strand
TTAGAAAAATAGGGTCAGTAGTTTTATAGGTCAATAGTTTATCACTGTTGTTATCAATGCAATCATATTTTCAATCCATCAAAGTATAAACTCTTGCAATTAAAAAATGATAAAGGCAAAATAAGCTGATTGTTTTAAAATGTTTACGTTGTTTAACCTGTATTCTTAATCATCCCTTTGTAAAACCAAATTAATATCATTCTGATTACAAGATAAAGCATACTTATTATCAGTATCCAATGAGATTAGAGCTATTGTTATTTACTATTACCAAAAGGTTTCTTTTATTTCTACATTCTCAAATTAATTCCAAAGATTGAATAGTTAGTTGCAAAGATAAACTTGAAAGAATAAAAGTAATTGTTTATTTATTTAGAAATTTCAAACTTTAAATACTAAAGCAAACGCGATCCATGCAAAGTACACCTTTTGTGCCAAAAAAAACAACGCAGCCGAAACCCCACAAAAACAAACAAACTATGCAAAACGAAAACCCAAAAGCGCTTGACCGCTAAATTTGCACCCCTATCAAATTTCCTCTCGCACACGGATTAGAAAAGATAATATTATATAATTAGATATAAAAGTACAAAAGAGATCAAATATCCGAGAATAGGCACGATTTTGATAGAAGAGTTTCACTGAGGCAGAACGATATTGTTATATCTAGTATTAATTAATATTATTCTGATTTCAGTGATTGAAGTTACTGATGATTAGACAGGTGTCTGAAGCCTGCACTAGTATTTTAGCTGATATTTGTCTTGAAAGACAAAATTAATATATATGATTGATTATAGCAATAAAGATTTTGCTTGCATTAGATAAAAGATTTTGGACCAAATGGTTTCTGATAACTTTATAACTATCTCAATTATATGGCAGCTTATAGTGAGAGACTTATTTGATAAAAACGATCTATGCTTTCTTTCATATGTATTTAGAAGTGATTTTTACATAAAAATCCGTTTATCCTAATTCCATGTAAAAAGGTAAGATTGTGCCTTGTGAAGTGAGAATATGGCAACGCAGTTTTTTTACAGACATATGTACTCTACTGACCGACAGTGGAACTCAGAAATTCATAACCATGATGCCAATCGGTGGTAACGCCTAGTGATTGGTGAATCGTGATTGCTCTCACTGTCAGTCAATTAACCCCTTACTTGTCGCACAATTTTGGGGAAATTTGTTCAAAAATCATTGAATTTTTGTATTGAGGTTGTGTTTATAAGAGTATAAATCGATTAATATAAGAAACACTAAATTTCTCATTAAATTTTACGGTTTTTCACACAAAAAATTGTTTATTAGCTTACCTTATTTTACCTTATATATGGCTTTCCTCACATTTTCCAAAACATGTTTGACCGGGAAAAAAATATTCTAAATCTACATATTATTGTTGTATAATAAAATTACAAGCATTGTATGAAGCAGCTGTGTAAATAAAAATTATACGGGCGAGATAAGAATTGGAACTTCCATAGCTACGGGCGCGACAAAATTTGTAAGAGAGACGGGCATGACGATTAACCGGTTAAAGTGCATCTGTGTTCAACGAACAATGTTGGCACATTTTCAAACCATCTGACACAATCTCGTCTTATTTCACTTCATAAATTTTTATTTTCGAAACTAGTCATTACGTCCATTCTCAAAAAAAACACCTTATCATTTCAACGACAGAACATTAAAAGACTATCAAAATATAAAATGTAACAACAACCATAAGAGTGAATATACGAGATAAATCCGTCCGCTAGAAACAATTATTTATAGTTTATATTCGATTCGACTACCAACAATATCAATTTATCAGTTTTAACCACTTAATTTTCTTTGCTATCTAATAAGATGCTCCTTCCTGTTTTGGAAAGAGGCTGTCGTTTTCATTCATCTCAGAAAGCATATAATACTCGAGATGTTTATACTTTTACACAAATTACGTAGAATCTATAAAGATAATGATTAAATTTTAGATTTAAGACTAAAAATGTGATAAATCGATGCACGAGTCTTCTATGGCTTTTAAGTTAAACAGTTAAGTTATGCAGTTAGAATAATTTTTAATGACATTTGATTGTTTTGCAAACTCGATATTTTTTCTATTTTTCGGAAAAGACTGATTATACTGTCACTCAGACTATCAGTGACAATCATGTTCCTTCGAGAACTTTCTCTTAACACAAAAATATTACTTTTATTTTAACATTTGAGGCGTTAAAATGTAACTGATTTTGATCCACCTTTCTCGTCATGACGCAAAACGGATTTCAGGTCATTTAATGAAATTTCAACGAATGATTGATGCTTGGAAATCTTATAAAGATAAACAGTAATTTCTCTATATTCAAAAGATCTTAAAGTAACTTCAATAAAGGGATTGATTGAAATTTCGGATTCTTCAGTACAGTTATCTCCCATATATTTGCTTCAGGTCAAATCCAACTTCGTAACGTCCAATTTTATCCATTTAAAGCCCGATGTTTCAAAAATTGATTTAAAAATGTTTTTCGACTTTCATTTCTTAAATAAAACATGCGAAAAATACTTTAAAAAATTTATGGCTAAAAACATTTATAGCTATGGTTTATGGCTACAAAACAGTTTGTTAACAACTGGTCTTTATTTCAGAAAAATATTTCCTTCATAAAGTTCTATAATATTAAACACGGATAAATTTTAATCTCAACTAATAAAGGAGAATGCGTGTGTGTCGTCTCTCTACAGGCCAGACCGCGGGACTTAGAAGTACGAAATTCGACAGAAACACACTTTGGAGGGTGGGAATGTACACCTCGGAGCCCTTTTTTGAAATTTTAATTAGAATTGTAATAAAAATAAAACAATATTTTGCGTTTTTGCTTAATAACTTTCGAAAATATTACAGCACAAAAATTATTTTTACACTTTCTGAAAGCGCAAATAATTACCTTTTCAATGATATGAATTAAGCTGACGTACAATTTTTTCTCTAGTTTTAATAAATTTTTAAAGATATTTTTTGGCATAATTTACAACAATACTTTTCATTCTTGCAACGCAATTGAAACCGTTTTCAATGTTTAAACAAATATTTATTTGCACGTTTCTCTTCCATTGTTGAAAGCTGAAGTAATATCTTAATGTTTAATGATATGTTTTAAACAGTATAATTTCATCCAGCTAACATGCTGCTGGGCGTAAAATGTGCCGCGACATTTTAAAGTTAAAATCAAATGCATATTTTGCAAGAGGAATAAGAGAGTAAAGTTGATGCCGACAACGGGCAATTGTATGCTACATGACATACAGTTTCTCGAACTCCATTAGGGACGTTTATGCAGACAACGAACAGAATAGTTGCAAGTCTATTGAAAGAGTATGGGTTAAATATCTATCAAAATTTGAAATTTAAAATTACTTTTTTAAGGGGACCATGAATATCAATTTATACAAAAGAGATTCAGTTGAATTTATATTCATAGCCAGCTTTGACTATTCAACTCAGGCTGAGTAAGAAAGATACCGAGGGTCGGTATATGACAAAGAGGTTGTACGAACGCTCGTTAAATTAGCGCAATCCCACAAAGGGACGCTTCTATTAAATGCGACGGTTCAACATAGGTACTTCTCCAGCCAAAAATTTGGCTAAAATCACGACGTCAAAAATACGCCCGTTTCATCTAAGCTTCAGATCTCGAAAAACCAACACAACAGAGTTCGCTCTCCGCGTGTTTTCATCTCGGCTCTCTTTATCTGATCGTCTTCTCTTTTCCTCCCTTTTTAAACGCTTTCCCTCAGAGGCCAGGGGAGTGGCTGATGAATTATTTCTTGGTGATTCGTTCTCCAGCTGGACAAATCACCCAAACGCAGTCGTGTGCCTCCCTCCATGGTGATGATTGAAAGCGGTTAATTCTTGACCGGACCTCTGTCGGCTACACGCGTGTGGCCTACGCAAACGGTACCGCACTCACTCCCTGGACCCCTCTAGGTTTGCGTAAGCCTGGGCAGTTTTTATTACTCTTACGTTTTCTCTTGCGTCGCTCCGGGGACTTTCTTGTGTGATCCTCACTGTCGTGGGAAAGAGGTAGGGGAGACGTCACAGTTGCTTGAAGACAGCTACAGCCCCGTGCTTTTAAGAGTTAAAAGCACGGGGCACTTCGAAAGTAGTCTTAAGTAAATTTTCATTAATTATACATTCAAAATTAAACATAACTAGATAAACAAATAAACGAGGAAACTGATTCAGTCAGTGTCGTGAAGATATATGTCTAATTATCTATTGCTGATTTTTTATCAAACATTACCAGCGAGGTGAAGAATCTTGTATATTATTGCTGCCAATATGAGAATCGTTAAAATATCGAACCGTTGGTAACTAAAGAATTTACCAAGAAAAAAACCTGTCTTGAAAGAACGATAGTTTCAACAAATGCCTGTGTTTTGATAATAGCTTTTTAATGTTTTGTAATTGTATATTGTGTTTATGATTTAATTCATTTATTTACAAATATTTAATTGCTTACACATACTTGTTACTTATCTTGTCGACTGTTGCCACTTTTACTACATAGATTAGATTTAAAAATCTTTTCTTATGCCTTCATTGTAAAATTATTAATACAAAACACGAAATTAGTGATTATGAAACATCAAGTCATCATAACTTTAGTAGTGCTATGTTCAGATAATATACAAATGAAACAGGTATGCAGAAACCAGATAATTTTATAAAAACAGTGTTTTCCGTTTAATATAATTACATTTTCAGAGGGTTTTTTTTTAGCGCCGTTACTCAACGGCTAGTTATAACATTAGAATCTTTTGTGCCCTTTTTAATGTGTCCATATGGTTTATCGATTATAGAGTTATGTCTTTTCTTATTTTATCTCCATTTTTTCACTTTTGAACCATTTTTATGACATATTTCATGTTAATAATACATTCTTGGAAGAAATTAGTTGTGTGGAATACGATGACAAACTCCCGCCTCGGCATTAAATATGTATTCTATGAATTCCTGAGCATAAATATAGTCACATGAGAGGATTATATTATGAGACGTTTCGAGCCATTTCAAATTCAGATGTTTGCATCGACATGATCTGTCTAGACGTTATGGATCAAACGGAAGATAAATATCCCCCATTTCCTCTTTTCAAAACCTATATCCGTCTACTTAGCAAACTGCAGTTTCTGCGAAGGAAAATTAACGAAGACGCAATCTTCTATAAAACACCTACTTAGTTTGTAGAAAAGTCCGGGATTAAATTGTTTGAAATATGTCTGCTAGAGACAGGCCTGTCTTATCCATCGAAAACAATAAATCACTCGTTGTTTCCAGATACTAATACTTTTTTGGGCACGAACTTAAGAAGATAACGAAAGTCTTGAATCGACTCTTGTTAAAAGAAACAAACCTTTCTTACGTTAAAGCTTTGGTTTTGAGACGATACGAGTTACGCCATTTATGGAGGATTAGAAATTCGGTGTAGTTTATTATTGGAACAAAGATTGGAAATGTCATAATAGTCAAACGACTTTGCGAAATTAAAGATAAACGCTGATATCAATATATGCAATAACAATTATCTGTGAATAATTAATGATATTTTTAAAAAACTCGTCCAAAATAAAAATAAATATTCTATTTTATTATTATAATTAAGTAGGAGTAATTGTTCAAGATATGCAAATAATAGATGTTTGCCATTCATTGGTCTTAATTTGCCATTTAATTTCTTTAGAAATGTATTTGGTCATAGGACACCGAATTTTAAATGAGAATTCAATGAATCTGAAGACCAAACCAACTTTATTTTTCCTGTCAGTGTGTTCAAATTTATTCTCCAATATTTTTATCTAAAAATTCAATATTTCCAAACTAAATACCATTGCAGTTCGGGTGGATATCGTCTGAAAACTTATTAATTATTGCCAAAACGAAAATAGATCATATCTCTAAACCGGAACTTACACGACTTCAATGTGGATACTTTTACAAACCTTTTATGTTTAAGCAGCTGTCGCATCTACATGAAGATGATTCATATGAATTCTGCATTAAAATGCTAATTCAGGGCATTAGATTTTGAGTTTGTGTTACTTTCAAAATTCTTCCATGGCAGTTGAGTTAAGGCTTTTACGTTTTGTTACTTTTGTCTCGTTTTTAATATTTAGATTCTCTGAAAAATGTTTACATTAACGCATAACGTTTTCAGAAGTAATTCCATGGAATTAACAAAACTTTTTATATGCAAAATGAGCATGCATACGAGAAATTCGTATTCTTGAGCAACGATCCCACACGAAACTGTAGAGCAATCAATACGAAACATTTCAACCACCTGAAATTCAGTGGTTTTATTCAAGAATCTCAATAGGAACGAGTTTTCTGTTTGGTTTATATTGTATTCACAAACCGCTTTCCGGTAACCTTCCAATTTAAGCAATCGCCAAATCCGTTTGGGTACAGTATCAAGCGCTAAGTTCGAACCAGTTCTTTCTTTAGTTCACAAAGCTTTTAACCTTCCAGCGGGCGCGCGTAGACAAGAGATACTTGCATTGTGCATCGTATTACATATATCGTTCTTTTATAAATTTAAACGCAATTTTTATTTATAAAATCTTTGTTTACTATTAAGCTAATAAATACCGACAACATAAATAAAAGTTGCATTTATTTCTGTAAAACAACACGATATATAGATGTAATACGATGCACGATATGTCGTAAAATTTCCGCAGGCGCGCCCGCTGGAAGGTTAATTCTGCGTTTTTTTTAGTTCGTTTGATTTTCTATTTAAAATAGTTTAAAAAACTGCCCTTAAAAAGGCTCAAAGGCTCAGTTCCATATGAAACGATTGTAATTATGTAAACCGTTTGGTTAAAATTTTGATGCCAAACAAGCCTTAGAAGTCGCCAAACAAAGCAATAACGAACAGTGGCGGCGAGTCGATGGATGGGGGCCGTCAACCCCCTACTTTTTAAGGGAAAATTTAAACTATTTCATTTTAGCTGCCTAAAATTAGGAATTGCAAAAAAGCAATAGTGTCCTGGAAAACTAGCTAATTTTTTAAATATTTCTGTCTACCATTATACTCCTGGATCTTTTAGTTGTCTATAAATTTTTCTCCCTTCACTTTTTCCACCCAATCGCCTCCCCCCGATAACGAACAACTACGGCAGCCTTTCCAGAAAATGTGGCTCTTATTTTAAGTAAACATTGAGAGCGACTTCAGTGGGCCCATCAAGAATAATATTTTCAAAATATCTTTAAAAAAGCTCTACTTTAAACATTAACTATCATCTTCAAACAGAGTGTTGAAATATTGAAAAATCCCAATGACGAAGCATTACATCGGAAGTCTGTGGGTATAGCGGAATTTCTACAATACCACAAATAAACAAGACAGAAAACTCGTCCATACATGACAAATCTATAATCGGATAAATTTTCCCTCATGCGATTTTATATCCATGGGTTCTACTACCCACAAAGCTGATGAAGCCCCTTTGAGGAAAATTTAATTGAAGTTCAAAACTTCAGTCAATTTAACTCGAAAGCAAACTTGACTTAACAAATCCGCTTGGATTAAGTTGTTTGACGTCTACCTGCCAGAGGCACGCCTGTGTTCTTTATTGAGAAACATTAAATTGCTCGATGTTTTCTGAGCACATAATACTCTTTGAAAGTCACCCTAAGAAGATAAGCTTTAGAATTGATCTGTGATGAAAGAAGCAATCTTTTCATACGTGAAGGCTTTGGTACCGACAGAATATGAAGAAAGCCATTTTTAGAGGATATGATATTTTGAAGAACTTTCTTTCGCAAGGAGGACATAATACCAAAGCATATTTTGGAAAAGAAAATGGAACAAAAGGATAAAAAAATATTTTGATGTCTGTGCTTTTTAATTACTTAGTTATTCAATACACAAGTTTAATTTTAAATAAAAACCAGTTGCTTTATTTTTGGATGAAATTTAAACATTATTTAGTTTTCATTATAAAATTCATTTTACTACCCATATGATATCAAAATTAATTTTTGTTGCTCGGAATGCCGTTAGAAAGTTCGCTGGTTCTTCAAGTTTGATAAACTGAAATGCATTAAGAAGGAGAAAGATAGTCTAAGAAGTAGTTATTCATACTATTGCGAATCTGTAATACCGTTTCCCTGCTATGTTAGTGTTCTGGTAGGAAAGAGAGACTTACAGATATTCTTAATGGGTTTCAAGCCAGTGTACCTCGACCTTGGCGATAAAATTAACGTTCTAGAAAATGCAAGAATTATGGCCATATTTCTATTAGGAAATTATGAAAAAATTTATTAATTACCAGACTTGGTAATAGAATAAATTTTTAAAGTTAAAATTTATTCTATTACCAGGTCTGGAGAATTTCAAGTGACGTCACGACCTGTCGGAAAGCTTCATATACCCGCGATGCTCAAACGAGTTAACTCTTTGGAGTTTTGTTCGTAGCGCGACCTGGTAAGCTGTTAGACGATGAGTGCTATTTATAGTGCTGTTACTGTTTTTTTATTAGTGATTTGCTGTCCGCTTGTGTCAATTTCAAGAGGTGCTGTTTTTTGTGCACATAGTATTTTCTGGAATATTCGTGGAATAAAGCATCATTTCCCATTATCCAATTTGCTGGACTACATTCATCGTACACCGACCGGACTATTTCCGTAATAAGAATTTGAATATCTTTATAGCTTTCCATGTCCACCAGTAACATAGTGGATAAGGCATTGCATGAATGAGGAACTTGATGACTCGGATGAAGATCTTTAGTTCTATCTTGGCTGTGCTTTTAACCAGGATTAGTTATAACTAGTTAGCTGATGTATGCTCTAGAAGTAAGTTTTTCACTGTGGTCGGACTGGCTTCTGGAGGGTTTCCAATATTCCACCGTGCCCAACAGAAATGCAGGCCAGTTTCTCCTGAAAGTCTTCCAGGAAGGCAATCTACACCCCACAAAGATTCCTAGGTGCTCCGAGGTTGTTTTGACGAACAGGGGCAGTTATACTTCCTCTTAATCATAGGTCGACTCATGGGTATGAGTAGTTACGTTAAACATAGTGTGATTAGAAATAACTACATTGTAGCTTTCCGCGATTAAGTGAATAAATAAGAAGTTAAGCACATGAAATAGGAAATTGAATCAGATTTCAATAAATGTTATAGGTAACTAATTTTAATATATCTCATTAGGAGAATAACATTCTGTTCTACCGACAAGGATTCTTTGTTTTGGTGCTTAATTCTCTTTAAAATAACGTCAGTAATTAAAAATTCTGCAATTTTATTAGATACAGTAGATAATTCGTATTAAAAAGGGATTTCAATCAAACACGGTCCGATATGCACACATTGTTTTTTATAAATTAAAAAAATTAAATTTTAGCAAATTGACAACCAATATTTGAGATTCTGTGCAAAATTAGAATGAATTTCAAATGCAAGTCGGGAAAAAAAGTATTTTAACGCCAAATACTGCTACATAGATCGAAAAACAATATTTTCCCGCTTGTTTCTTTTTTTTTATGATTTTTTATATTTAGTCGATGCAACCCTATTAGCACAAGACATTCTACGAGATTCTGAATGCTGCACAACATCGTAAAGATATCGTATGAGTATTGTAGGGCATCTTATGCTAATAGGGAAGGAACTGAAATCTGTAATAAAATTAAACACTACCAATTTTAGTATGAAAAAAATTGTAACATGTAGGAAACAAACTATTTTTAATCACAAAATAGCAAATCTTCCGCAATAGTACGTAAAATAATTGTTAGATAAATGTTTGGGAAGTAAAATGTGCGTTACATAATAATTTCGTAAATATCATCATCAACTAATATTAACAGCTATAAATCAGTTTGAAGACAATCGCTACCTCTTTTAAATACATAAAACTGAATAGCACTCAATAATAAGTAAATTTGCTTTTAAGGTCTATCATTAAAATAATATAAATGAATAGTTTAATGTAAATGGATAGTATACAAATTCCTGTTCTCAAATCAATCTTAAAACATGCACTGCACCACAAATATTTAAAATCAATATGTATACTAATATTCTTGAGAGATTTAGTTAATATTTTAAAGGGAAATAGTCTTTTCTGTGCTAATGATTTCCATATAAGTATTATCGATTTATTGATGCACAATTGTGCGTGAAAGAATTTCTAATCAATTTACAGTCTTAAAAAAATCATCTATTGAATCGAGAAAAAAATGCCTTTCACAAACGAAACGATGTTTCTAGCTGGCAGTCTGACAGGAATTTTTTAAACTATATTTTCAATATTCGATTCGAGCATTATACAGTCCGTAATTTTCTGATTGAAAGTTAGTTTATAAAAAAAATTTTGGTAATGAGGAGAATTTCTAACTGACCATTTTATTCTATATAAATTTTTATAGATTAAAAAAGAAGAAATACTTTCACCATTTTTTTTAAAAAGTCAAGCCTAGTCTAAATGTCTGTAATTATTCTAACAAGCAAGGGTTTGTTAATTCGAATTTTCTTTGGTAATGATCATTTGCAGAAGTTCAACTTTCCAATTAGATTTCGTATTAAAATGTGCAATTAGTATTTTCCTTAAATTTCTTTTAAATCTTATCATTTTTTTATCTTCATTTAAAAAAGATTATAGCCAATCATTCATATTATTTTAATGAAGTATTTTAGTATAAGTTAAAAATTTATTGCATTAGTTAAGAGCAATTTACAACAGGTTTGAAAGCTTGAATGCAAATATTTTGGAAAAAATTTATGTTAAATCATTGCCAATTTCCCAAAGATATCTTAATAGTATTTTGCTGTAAATCTGCATTAACACTTATTTCAGATGTAAACATATTTCTGTAATTATATTTAAATAAAGTTAATTAATGAAAACTCATGTTGCCGATGTACAATTTTATCAAGAATTATTTATCATATTAGTTCGAACAAAAAATAGTAAATATTTAATAATTTAACTAAACATAATGCAATAACTTAAATTGATTGAAGTGGTAAGTGATCCAAAATTTCAAGTAAATGAAATAGCAGTACACTTTTTAAAAAATACTAAAACATTGTAATCAGTTCCTAAATAATTAATTAGCCTATTTAAAACACGACAGTGAATTCTTGTAGTAATGATAGTTAAAAAAGGTATTTTTAAGAATTAAATAAACGTAAATAAAATAGTACCAGAATTCAATTTTCATATAAGCTTTTTGAGATTAAACCCATACAAAACAGTTCCCGCTCTATTACCATCGAAACTCTAAATGTAATATTTCTTAGATTTTTTTTATATAAATTAATTAAAAACTAATCCCCTGACCTTACAAAATTATTCTCTTCCGAAATTTTCCTTCAGAAATAAACAAGCATTTATTACAACCAGTAGCCTTTATAACCATGGATGAATTAAAAAATATTTATGAAAATATTCTCTTAAGGAACAATTTTATACTGGGATTTAAAACTTGTAGAGTAATTAAGAGAAGAACTGAAAAAACACATTTCCATAAAATTTTCTCAAGTATGCAATTACTAAACATTTTAAATCGAATATATCTACAATAAAAGAATGTTCTTTGTGACAAATTGAAATAATAGTGGGCGTGGTCTTTGATACTTCATTGGATGATACTTTCAACTGCAACCATGAATGAAAATGAACCTATAATGGATACTCGGCTCTCATTAGAACAAGATTAACATCAACCAGCAATTTTCTTGTTGTCAAGAGAGTCAAATAGTGGCTTAGAATGCTTATCAGTATTCTGCATCGAGAATCGAGATTGCTCGCGAATGTGGTATGCAATTAACGCGGTTAAGAGCCGTTGACAACGAAATACTCTGTAATTTATACCCAGTTAAGTTTTGGGCAAGAATAAATTTCACACGATTTATTCCCTATAATGAAGTCATTTGGTAATAACTGCTTGATGTTTTCAAGTTTTGAAAAATCTCATTACATTCTGCTGGACTTGACAGTCATTCAATCAACGAATCTTTTCACGAATTTATCTGCATTTCAGAGAGGATTTTACTAACCACTTAAGTTCTTATTCATAAATGCATTCTTAAGTTGGTTTGGGATTTATTGGCGCAAGAGCCAAATTTGGCCATGCTGCGCCAAACGTACTGTGAAAGTACAGCATATGGTGGGATATAAAATCATGATTATGATAAAATATTTACTACGAATGAGAAAAGGGTTTAAAAGTAAGAATGATAACACTGAAGGACAAAACAATCAAATGTGATGTAAAAAACCAATCGATTGTAGGAAGGAAAAGACTTTAGGATGAGGGTTCTATCCCACTACGTCTTTAAGTGATAAATATATTGCATTGAAAACTGACTGACGCTGAAAGGCGAAAACCGGACATTCAATTGAAATGGGAAGAACTGAATAAAGGTGCTTGGCATGAAGTGAATATAGGCGCGGTCTCAGCAAAAAGCAAGTGTTTATGAGTAAACCGCGTGTGTTCAATGCTGAGACGAGTCAATATGACATCTTTTCGCCGCACTGGAACACCAGGCCGCCTACCAAGAAGGCGTTTTAAGAAGTGTATATACTAGCATACTTAAGATAAATAACATAAAGTATATATATTTTTAAATAGGCCTATTAGTTTTTCATTTAGTCAACAGCTAATTTATGCCATAAAAGCAATACAATGTATTAACATTCGAAACTATTAAATAAAACATTTTCGCATTTAACTTTAAAATTTCGAATTTTAAAATAATCTTTTGATCGTAATGGTTAAAAGAACAGAATGACGTTTCACCCAACAAAAGGCTTTCAATAATTGACAAAAATCAAAATATTGCATTCATAGCACCACATGATGTTCAGTATTATACAATATTGTACAATATTATGCGATATTACGAATGTTGTACTATGATATACTATATTGTAAGGAATCTGGGTACTAACAGGGATAATATCCTTGGGCACGGCTGTCCACGCTATTTATAACAATAATAAAATATTTTTAATCCTATGATTATATCAGCATATTCTACGATTTGTTCTTATCTTATTTCTAAATTCCCCGTCTTTTTCCTTCCAGTTGCTTTAATTACTTGACGAATTAAATATGAACTCATTCCGCTGCAAATACTAAACACTAGCCGCCTTCGACGTCCAGCTTGTTCGCCAGGAATATAATTTTAATTGAATCTTGAATAATTTTATATATTATTTTATTCATGTTTCCCTCAACATCGTAAGCAGATCTTAGTAGATATTTCACCCATGTTCTTTAAGTGGCCTGGCACGTGTTCTGTTCATTGTCTAGATAAATGCCCCTAATGGAGTCAAATAACTGACCATGTCATGTACCATTTAATTGCAAATTGTCAGCGCCATCGTCACTTTCTTATTCCTCTTGCAAAATATGCATTTGATTTCAACATTAAAACGGGGTAACACATTTTATGGCCAGCGGCATGTTTGCGGAATGAAAACATGTTGAGAAAAAAAATAAAAACATAGCAGCCAAAATCATTCAGCTTCCTGGATATATTTCTTAATATACCAGATATATTGATTTACAGATTCCACAAAAATTTTGATGAAATAAAATATGAAATCAAAATGTATTAGGATATTACCATTGCTTTCAGCAATGAAAGAGAAACATGCAAATAAATATTTGTTTGAACAAAGAAAACGGTTTGAATTGAGTTGCAACAATGAAAAGTATTGTTGTAAATTATGCCAAAAAATATTTTTAAGAAGGTTATTAAAATTACAGAAAAAATTGTACATCAACTTAATTGATATCATTGAAAAGGTAATTTTTTTCAATTTCAGATGGCTTAAAAATGATTTTTATGCTGTAATATTTTCGGAAGTTAAGGAAAAACGCCCAAATTTCTTAATTTTTAATTAAAATTTCAAAAAAAAAAACCGGCTCCGAGAATGTTTTTGCCAAACTTCGAAACTTTAGGTCCAACGGTTTGTCCTGTAGAGCGCCAAAACACCCATTCACACAAACACACATTCTCCTTTATTATTATTATTATTAGAGATTGTAGAGAGTAGAGACTGATCAGTAGAATTGAAATCAGTTAATAGAGCATACTACTTTCTTATTCCCACAGACATACCGCTGCGAATTATTTCAAACAAATTACAAAACGAGTTAAAATATAGTCTATTTGATATTTTTTAGATTACCTATAGAAGACTCATTAAACGCTGAGCAATTTAGATGCTCATATCAAACAAATGACAAGCTAGCTTAGATGCAGTCATTTTTATTTGTTAGAAATTTGATCTTATCATTGAAATGATAATCTCAAGTCTAACAAATTGTTATCGTTTCAGAGAGACGACTTTTCTCGCCCTAGTTGCTTAAAGAAGATTATCCTTTGCTTGTCACATCCACATGTCTACATATAAAAATGCTCCTTCTTCGTAGAAAATAAACGTTTCAGTGGGTTCTGTATAGATCAGTTTAAAAACACTTGTTTCCAGATTATGAACTGGAAAATTACAGCGACTCTGAAGAATTATTTCAGAGTAGCCGATCGATGCGTTGCAAGCGTCTCATCTTTACTACATTTTTATCAACTCCTTGGTGATCGATGGACAAAGTGATTTTATAATTGAAAATTTAAAAAGGTAATGAATTTAAATTAAGTATGAATAACTTGGCACAAATGGAAATATTTTTATGAATCTGTATATTTGAAAGTAATGTTTATAAAATTTAGAAAAGAATTATTAAGAACCGGTTAAAATCAAAAAGAGATTTCCGAAGAGAATAACCATCTATCTTTTTAATTACTTTAAGCAAATCTTTAAATCTTTAAGTCTTTGAAGCAAATTTATATCGGTCAATCTTAAAGCATCGAATTGATATTCAGTTTCACCAAACTTAAATTGGATTGGAGAAAAATCTCTTTAAAAGTTTAAAAGGATTATAAAGTTAAAGGGTTAAATAAAAACGATTTTTCACATTTAAATATGTTTAATAAAGGAATTCATTAAGGACTGTAGTCAGATAACATTCAAAACTTTAATCCTGATCTTGAAGGTGCTTATTTACCACCGATAGAAAGTTTTAATATTTTATACATATTATTTTATATATTGGCGTTATTTATACCTTTCAGTATTTCATCAATAAAAGATATTGAAGAAATAAATTTATGTATAATCAAAACTAACACAAATTCTTTGCAAGTATTGATACAGTATAAATGAACGAAAGATTTTTTTAAAAAATCGATACCATAAACATAATGGTAAATCGCGCGAATTTCACATCTTTTTAACAGAGATCTGTAAGCTACTAATCGTAGCCCAACTGAACGAAGACGATTTGCCGGCAGCCTTAAAGTTTCAACACGCAAGCAGCAGAAAAATACAACATTTACTTACAGGGTGATTTTTTTTCAAAACTGACACTACTCGGGGCCATCTGTAACTCGACCTATCGGCTCAATTGCCGCCAAATTTGGTAGGGAGACTAAAGACGACATGGAGAAAAAGATTTTGTAATAAATAAAATTAGTTCCGAATGTCCCAATAGGGGAAAATGTGGCGCTGTTGTCGTCTACACAACTATGCATTAAACAAATGACTAACAAAGAAGAAATTTCAGTGCAAAACCTCTGTAATACAGCAAATAAACTAACCCAAGGGGTTACAGAGATGAAATTACAGTGCACCATAGTTCTTTATTCAATAAAACCACTTCCTCGGTGAGGGCATGCAATGACCCTTCAATGCGATCACCCTTCTCGTGGATCACACATTGCATTCTGTTCAAAGCATTCTCCATGCCCTGGCCAAATTTGACAAAAAATCGCTAAATTTCATAATAGGGTATCTTAAATGCTCGTAGCCTTAAAGGACGGCTTTGATCCTTAAATCGTGAAGGATTTTTCTAAGTCTATTCCTAGAAATGTGGTGAAAAATCATTAATTCACGTTAAGAGCTACTTACCGTAAAAGCGGAATAAATGCCAAAAGTGGAGAAAATGCCAATTTAAAAGAAACAATGACAGTCAAGACAAACAGAAATTTACACCTATGGATATAATTTCGAGACAATATGTTTAAGAAAGAATGACACTGTCCGAGAATCACATTCTTTAATGATGGCAAATCAATTGCAATTAATATAAAAAAAATTTCTTCGCAGTTAAGCTTTCATTCTATTCAAACCAAACACGAAAACAGGAAAGAAACAAAGCACCATCTATCAGCTTTCAAGCAAAAACATGGGATTTAGAATAGTAACAAAATAAAGAGGCGAAGCCATTCGATACTACTCATTCTCTCGAACTACTTTCCCTGGCACTCTTAACAAGAAATAAAACAGATAAATCCTAACCTTTAGCCTGTAGCACTTTAGATCGTTCGTTTTCCTCCTTCTTGGTTTTCTTCTTAACCGGACATCCCCCCTTGAATCAACACAAACGATTCCGAAGGACGTGGTTGGACTCCAAATGGAGCCATCTGGAAATGGGTTTGTGTTGTGTTTACCGAGTATCGATAGAGTTAAGACGTCTTGCATGATTTGCATCAGAACGGTGGAACTGAAGACAGCGGCGTACCTGCAATTTTTGCCTCCCGGGGAGGTCTTGCGAAATGCCACCTTTCCATAAGTTAGATAGGTCACATCAATATCAAGATATAAAACAAATTCAAGAAAAAGAAGACATTTTACTTTTAAGGTAACACAGAAAATACGATTTAATTTTTCTTGCTTTTTTATTTGCAAAATCGTCGATAGTATCATTAAAATCTATTTCACTAGTTAAATTATGTTTAGCAGATAATAGCGCTAGATTCCTGAACCGCAAGTTGATCATCGATGATCGCGGATAATTTTTAATTACTTTTAATTACGAAAATCTTCGTTCACAATTTAAATGCTCACAGCAATTGTTAAATAAATTCTTATAATTATAACAATATTAGAAACGAAGTTTTACAGCTTGCAATTTTAAATAAACTAACAATTCAAGGGGGCCTTCTTCCCATGTTTCAGTTCTATTTTCACCAGTGGCGACAAGAATAAAAAAAGTTTGAAGCCTTTTTTTCTCCCGATATGAAATTGCTTTAAAGCAGACATGGGCAAACTACGGCCCGCCGGAAGGTTTTATCCGGCCCGCGAATAGAATTTTTATTTGCCGGTCCGACGGAAATTAAAAGAAAATATGATTTCTATATTATATATCTATCTCCTTTTCTACTTTGTTTAAATATTTTTTTCTTCCTTTTTTTCAAAGAACTGATGATCTTTTTACTTTCTCTATTTTTGTTCTACAAAACATAAATCGACGGAAATAGCAAGCACAGACAGTGTTGGCGCCAGAGCGTCTGCCTTTCGGTCGCGCCCTCTGGTTGTAATGTTCTTTTTTATTTGATTTATTGATGGTATTTCCGGTTTCATTTCTGTTGAAAATCATTCTGTTCTTCGCATTCAACCACATCACAACGATGTAACGTAACTTTCAACGTAATTTGTGAAGCAGTGAGGTCAGATTTGCAGCTTGAATTAATTGAGTTGCAATCTAACAATCATCTCAAGCAGTCGTTTCTAAATATGCCAAAGTTAGAGTTTTACAAATCATCTATAGGCTCTTGGTTGAATCAATACGACAAAACATTTCCAAAACAGAAGGGGGTCATCTAATTAAACGGTACCGAAAAATACACTGTTAAGGGTTTAATTATGTTATAAAAAAATTATGTTTACAGGATTTGAGTACTTCTTCATAACCTCTTTTAATCGAAAAGCAATCTTTTTTGGTTATGGGTTACTTAGTATTTAGATAACAATTAATTGCTTCTTTACTTCCTTCAGGTTGGATTTACAGAAATGTCAATCATTTAAAAGAGGTTAATGGATACCTTACTTCACAGCAAAGTTACATGAAAAGGGCGTTTCAAGTTTCTCATAATGATGACCCATGTTCGTATTGTACTGGCTCTTTTAACGTATTTATTATTAAATGCATGAATAGCAAATTGTATTAAGAAGAATGACAAAAAATTTTAAGACACGCTTTCAAAAATTTTCTGAAAATAAAATAACCTTTCTCAAGACTCCGAAGTTTAATACAAAATTCATAAAAATGTGAAGCACCGATAGAAATATTTTAATTGGAATTAGCATTTATAATATATTTTAATTTTTAATGAACGTTAAAAAATTTTTAGCTGTTCATTGTAGCTTAATTTCCTCCTTGTATTGCTTTTATAAACGAATTATAAACATCATCCTTTCCCCTCAGCTTTTACCTTTAAATTAATCGCTTTTTAACTCTTAAATATTTCATAGTAATGAACATGAAATCATTAGATCTATACGAACTCAATTATTCATTTTGAATTCTTGAAACTCTTTTCTTCTTGGCCATTCGTTCATTCAGGAGGTGAAGAATTTATATTGTCATCTAAGTTTGAATGATAATCATATTTTCTTGGTTTCCCTACTTATATTGGTATTTCAAAAAATTTATTAGCGGGTGCATTTCCACATCGGTCAGCGAATTTGTGCCTTAAACCTTTATTCTGTAGATATGCGAAAAATCACCAGTGATTGGTGTTTTCATTAATGGCAAGTACAACAAGCTCCATTATATGATGGCGGCTCCATTTAATGGCTCCCTACTTAAGCCACCTTCAGTTCGTAGTTCCTGTGGCAATCTATGACGATTTCATAGCATTTTAATAGTTCGTGTAGTTTTACCAGACTTAGTTTAAAACATTTTTATTCTAGCAATCTTAACTCAAGTTTTTTAACGTAGGACTACGTTCCTCCCATTGAGGTCTCAGGAAGGAAGTTGATTAACATGCCAAAACGCCACGAAAACTTTGTATGGGAGATCCTCCATATCTTGGTAACTACATATGTTAAAAACATAACTAATGTATTATTTTAGAGATAAAATATAATAACAGAAGTTACAAAAAAATTTGAAAATCGGAAAAGAATCACGCGAGTAAAGTAGTCCTACGCCTTTAACATCACAGGCTGTTTGAAAAAGACAGCCTCTAGTCTTTTTTTATTATTATTATGGTAAAGACTACATCATAATTTCTCTTTTATCTAAAGCATATTTACAAACATCGTCTGACTACAACAAACATGTTACGAGAGTTGTTTACAATATTTAGCATTTAGTACTTTATCTTTTACTGATAAATAATTTTTTCATCATTTCCAATTTAATTTATTTCTTGACTTCAACAACAGTATGGCTAGAAGACGCTTTCATAAAGGGGGCCTAATGACGCGGCGTCCTAAATGCTGCATCCCATTGACAGCTGTCCATCGGTGGCGTCGTTTAGACACCACCGAATTTATTAAAGAACACAAAGACTGGACATCGCATCAATGGAGTCGCATCTTCTGTATAGAGTAGAATCATTTCAGTGTCACTCGCGATTTTCAACGCCAGTTGGCATGGAGAGAACTAAGGAAAGTTGTCTGGCGAGTGATTGTGAAGAAAGGGCAGACTGAACTTCAATTTTCTGACCAAATACCAGAGATCGCTGGTTGGTGCAAGCTTCGGTTGTTTGAACGATAACATCGGACAGGTCACATCGTACTCGTGCTTTTGAGAAGCTTCTAGAAAGTGAAAAGTGACGATATTACTAGAATGGATTGACCAGCAAAATCCCGTGATTTAAAACCTATGGGAGATGTGTTCGTCACGCAGTGGCGAATCCAGGGGGGGGGCTATAGCCCCCCCCTCCCCAGAGCCAAGCCAGAATTCTAGATTTTATTTAACATCATTACAACCCGTTTTTTCTTAATTTATCTCTTTTAAAAAAATAATATAATCGTTTCAACATTACTTTCTGGCTTGACTGGCTCGAAAATTTTCCTACTTTTGTAGTCATTCCACTTGTACTTGTAGCTTTGGCATGGTCGAAGACATTTTTTGGCTAGTTATTTCATTGTAA
Source organism: Araneus ventricosus (assembly GCA_013235015.1). NCBI lineage: Eukaryota > Metazoa > Arthropoda > Arachnida > Araneae > Araneidae > Araneus > Araneus ventricosus. The sequence goes on along the minus strand of BGPR01016516.1, from coordinate 14,434 downwards.
TTTTTATTAAATTATCGAAAGTATTGTATTGTTCTTTATGATTCTTATTGTCAGGTGCGTAAAGTCTGTAAAGTTAAAGAGTTTTGGTTTACTTTAGCCTTCAGATTTTACCTTCATCACGACAATACAAAATTTTTATGACATCAGCCTCACCTCAACAATTGTTGGACAATCCGGTACTTAGTATGAAGAGTCAGTGAAAAGCAATCATTGCAGTTAAGGAAGATCATATCCCTTACAATGGGACATCTGTTTATTGTTTTGCCTCTTGGGCCGACAATCATTCGCACCTTCGTTACTCTTTTAATAAAGCCCTTTTTTGTTTGATTCCATATTGTATGCATTCTATACCCAAGAGTACAAAATACTGTCTCTGTATTCTGTCTCACAGGTGATTACTTGCGGAATTACTTCACAGAATCAGTCTTTGCTGAAACTTTGCACAACAGTGTCAAATAAAAGACCAAAGTATTTAGAAAGCATTAAAATTCCTTCAAAATGGCATAAAAAATGTATTTTCATACTTTAAAATCACTTTTAAATTTATTTATTTTATATATATATATATATATATATATATATATTAGGGAACTGCAAAGGGAATTTGTTATAGTATGTTGACACCTAGCATAATTGTATATATTAGCATAATTGTTAAGTACCTAACAATTATGCGATCATACGTAAATATTTTTACTACAAAATGCTATTAAAGAAATAGACAATAGAATTCAAGCTTTTCATAAGAGATTAAATATTTATTGTGAGAAAGTTAACTATCCCCATATTTTTCTAGCACCAAAATTTCATAAAAACCCTATCAAATTCAGAAGTGTCACGAATGGTAGTTATAGCTATATAAAGAAAATAGGTAAATTATTACAAAAATATTTGCAAGAGATTATTAAAAAATTAAAAGAACAGAATAAACGGCGATTATTAATAATAGATTTGAAATTATAAAGAATCTTAAAGATATTGATATTTACTCTGTGCATACTTTTGATTTTCAAGATTTATTCAATAGTATAGATATCAAAGATTTGATGAAAATTTTATTAAAGATTTATGAAGATTTTAGCATATATAAAATGATTGATTTCAAAAAATATAAAACACTAATAGAAGTTATATTAAAATAAAATTAAATTAGCTTTGACAATAAATTATACCGACAAATTAAAAAGGTATTCCACAAGGTGGACCAGCAAGTAATGCATAGCAATTTTAGTTTGCAGCAAGCTTGCCACAAATTTGTCATCACAAGAGTTCAAGCTGGCAGCAAGTTAACGAAAGCTTCGAAGTCACCATGGAACGAACTTGCAGCAAGCTTGTCACAAGCTTGTCGTGCAAACTCATTGCAAATTATAGCAAAAACAGAATACGAACACAACCCGGGATAGAACTCGCGACCTACCGATTAGTAGACAGACGTCGATACCACTCGACCAGTTCGGCTACGACAGGAGAAGATAGATTTCGCTAATACATCGTTCGCTTCGATTCGTATACGATTTATTTTAAACTTTTTTCTTGATTTCATTAATTTTTTTGAGTTGAGAATATGATTTGAAGGCAAAGAGAGCGATTTTCGCTAATAACTACGTTTTGCTAGTAGAATAAATTATGAAATTAGAGTTCAAAAGTAATTACGTTAAAATGGGACAAAATGTATAAGTCTATTTTTCAACAAACATTGACTGTTTTTTCGGTTTAATTTTGTTTATAAACGCTAAAATTTCAACATTAAGAAAAAGGCGATATAGTTTTCTTTAAAGTGCGAGTGATAGATGTAGTAAAAAGATGGAAAATGTTTCAAAAAATTTTTTTATAAAAAAGTTATCTTTTTCACAAATTATCATTGATTTATTGAATTAATAAGAAAGAATTACGGTCTAGGAGATGCTATTAAAAATCTGATGTTTTTTAAAACAGAGACAAAGATAATTATCTCTTTATTGTACTATCTTTGCTGGAAGCTTGTTTTGCAAAATTGCAGCAAGTTTGATTTGCAAAGGAGGTGGCGCTATTTGTCACATCGAACTTGCTACAAGTTCGATTCAAGTTTGACGCGTCAAATTTTGCCATGACAAGTCAAAATCAAACTTGCTGCAAACTTACGTGCTATCTGGGAATGCTCTTGCTAACTTATACTTACATTATTATGAAAAGAAATTAATTACAATTCTTGTATAATGTACAGATTTATTGGTGATTTAATTGTTTGTTCAAGAGAAGAAGGATATTCTCCAACTACTGACTTCTATCCAGAGTATTTAACTTTAATTAAAACTAATGAAGGCATTTCTTCTGCAGATTTTCTAGATCTTGAGATCAAAATTGTTAACAATAAACTAGATACGAAAATGTTTGATAAAAGAAACACTTTTATGTTTAATATAAATAGGCTACCATTCTGGAATAGCAATATAAGTATTCAAATCTTTCGAAACATCATCCTGAACTATTTACACAGAAGCAAAATTTTAATCACAGATAGTATAAAACAGAGATCCTATATCGATACATTTATTGAAAATGCCCTGATATATGAATTTCCTATTAATTTCAAGCTTGCTTATATTAACAAAAAATTATTAACACATTTAAAAGAATAGTACATTAGAATTGATTAATTTGAATATTCATATCCTTTGATTTCAGTGAGTTTTAGTACATCTTAACCTTAGTATATGGCGCCACTATTATTAGAAATAGTTGAAAATGATAATATGAAGTATTACATCATTATTTAAATGTTAATATCAAATTAAAATAGGTTAATATAGTGATCTTAAAAAATATATATCTGTAGTTTAATTATTAAGGATGACTTAATATAGTATATATAACATATATTAGTTAAAATATTTTCACAATAAATGCGGAACTGTAATTCGTATTTAGCTTTTGGCAATTTTTGCTATGACTTTGAAGCAGTAAGCATTTAGTTAATTTTCTCGTTCTTTTCTTAATATTTTGGAGATTTACTCCTATATTTGTTGTCTTTTTCCAACAATTGGCCCTCACAGAAGGTTGGAGTCTATAAATTTCGAAATAATGTGACACAATCGATTCCTCAGGTCGATTGGCATTTGATTGTTGGAATTCCATATCTGGATTGGCATTTTCGTAGTAATAGTTTTAATATTATTAGCTTTCTGTATTTCATTGTGTGAATAATATTAGGTTATATAGTTTATTATATTTAATTTTAAAAGATAGTTTAATAGGTGTATATGATGAAAATGTTATTTGAGTTTTAATTATAACTATATATATATATGTTAACTATATATATGTGATATTTTAATTTTTTAACTTCTTTAATTCTTAAATCACTTTTAATGACACCTCATTTCAATTACTTTTAATTCTATTGTAATAAGCGCACTACAACTTTCTTCGAGTCACGTGCCTTTTCCGGGGAAATTCCCTTTTCTGGGTACTTAAACTTTTTGCGCATTCCTATCTGCCCTTTTTCACGCCAGCATGTAAGCGTACAACAACAACGCGCCGCTCAGGCGTAACCTTTTGAATACTGGTCATGGAGCTACGTAAAAACTGAATCCTTTACCTATGAAGAAATAACCTAATATCCTCAATGCCTGAAAAAAAGAAGATTAAGCTAAATATTGTCTCTTCCATGACCAAAATGGACTACACTTCACCTTTAGTAAAGCACGATTTATATATATATATATATATAAAATTTTAAGTGAGTAACTAACAGATCTGTTGAAAAAAGTATGGAATTTGCAAATGTAACTTTCTAATTAACGTTGCTATAAATACTAATACGTTACTTTTAATAGAAAAAAAATCGAACATTCATCTTTTTTTTTATTCAATAGAAGACTACTAAGTCTGGATAAAATATCGTTTCTATACGAATGTAATGATTGTTGTTTGCAATTTAACTTCCCAAAAGTTTTAATCGTCTAGATTTCTAATGATTTTTGTAGACTTTGTATTTTAATGATTTATTTAGGGAGCGATTTTTCAAATAATACGCATGAATATATTTTTATTTCATTCCTTATTTTTAAGGATGTTATTTTATTTTTGCGTTACAGAATGAATCTATTCATGTTCCATTTTTAATAATCAGCTTTTCAGGGTTTTTTCGTGCCTTCTCTAGTCAGATTAAGAATCACCGGGATAAACTTCAATTATGCTAGCATAATTATACTCTTCGATTTGCGGTGAACAATAAAAGTAACGCTTGGTGAAGAAGTTAACTATTGAAGAGATTAATGAATCAACTATAATAATCAATCTTGTCATTGTCATCGAAACTGAGGTAATTAGTTTGTATATAAATATAACTTTGTGATTTTTAAAACCTTTTTGAATGTGAAGAATGTAAAACTTTGGGAAATAATACAGTTTCTTCAATACTTTAAAAAAGAATATTTTGTAAGAATCCTGCGCAAATATTTGCTTATCTATAATTAAAATTTCTCTTTCCTTACTTTCACGAAGTATCGTGAAAAGTGATTTTGTAAAGTTAACACTTTTTTTAAAAAATCATTAACCACTGAAATTAAATAATAAAGGGATAAAAATTCACATTTTCTTTTTGCTTTTGGCAATTAAAAGAATCTTTCCTTTCATTATTCTAATGAGAAGAAATTTATTTTTAGAAAAACTTCTGAAACTATAAGTTCCTAAGTTAAGTTTATTATGCGTGATACACATACATCAAAAATAATGTTATTTCAATATCAAATTTAAATCTTTCAAAATTTGATGAATTCAGAAAATGATGCATATTATTCTAATTCACAGAGAGAGTTTGATTTTCTAAAATTACTTTAAAGACAAAGGCACCGTTAGTGTGGTTTTGAAAGCGGCGTACCAGCAATTAAGAAATTAATTAGAAATAGAGTAGTTTCCTTTAAGCTATACTTTTGGTAAATAAATCGGGTTTCGAGGAAAGAACTGAAAATATTTTGCAGTTATAATTTAAAGTTAGGATTTTTTACATTTTTATTTAAATTGACTTGTTTGTTGTAAAAATGGAATTTTGTAATCAATGTTTCACTTACTTCCTGATGCGCTACAGTTTTGAAATTTTGCACAATTGTGTTTACAAATGACAATGTTTCAATATTTTCAGAAAATTATTTGCTAGCCGATTAATTTAAATTTTCTTTCATTCAAGAGAAGTCTTCTGTTTTTGAATTTATGAAAAAATTGGTTGCAAGATTTCATAATATCTCTACTAATAATAAAGGAGAATATGTGTGTATTGGCGCTCTACAGGGCAGACCGCTGGACCTAGAGCTACAAAATTTGGCACAAACATACTTTGGAGGTTGGGAATGTGCACCTCGGAGCCCTTTTTTGAAATTTTAATTAGAATTTAATTAAAAATTAAGCGAAATTTTAGCGTTTTTCCTCAATAACTTCCGAACAAATTACAGCACAAAAATCATTTTTTCACCATCTGAAAGTGTAAACAATTACCTTTCCAATGATATCAATAAAGTTGCAGTGCAAATTTTTCTCTAATTTTTAAAGCCTTTAAAATATATTTTTTGGCATAATTTACAACAATATTGTAACAAAGAGCGTTCTGTGGATGTTTGGTGTAAACAGTCCAACACTCAGGATAATGGGTTTATTAAAAAATACGCAGGAAAATACGTAGCACAGGTAACAGGACCAATAGATCTTTCACTTATTAGCAATGCAAACAGACAACAATTCACAGGTTATAACAATTCAGCACTTTCAGATTTACCAACGAAAACAGTGAGCAAATCACTAATAATGACAATAACAGCACTTTCAATAGCGATCAGCTCACCGGCTTTCCAGCTCGCTCTGCAGACGAAACTCCAAAGTCGTTCCAGTCGATCAACACACACTGTGATCCAAGCGCGGTCATTTTATACTTTCCCGGATTGGCCGTGACGTCACATAGAATTTTCAGGAAAAACCTGGATCTCGGCCCCTAATAGAAATGTCGATAATAAATAATACCCCCAATAGAAAATATCATTTTCGGGTATCTTCGATTTGTCGCCAAAATGGTCGCCAAAGTCAGGGGTCCAGGCCTGGCTGCTGCCAGTCACGCCATGCTCATCTCTGTAAAACTCCCTCCCCAACTATAAGGCTAGCGAGGCAGGAAAGAGACATTACATCTTTGTAACAATACTTTTCAATGTTGCAACGCAATTCAAACCGTTTTCATTGTGTAAACAATTATTTAATTGCGCGTTTCTGTTTCATTTTTGGAATTTGAAGTAATGTCTTAATACATTTTTCTTTCATATTTTATTTCATGAAATCTTAATGGAATCTGTAAGCCAAGCTCTCCGAGATATTATGTATATTAAGAAATATATCCAATAAGCTGAATGGTTATGGTTATGTTTTCATTCTTTTTTCAGCATGTTTTAATGTAGCTAACGTGCTGCGCCATTTTAAAGTTGAAATCGAATGCATATATTGCAAAAAAAAAAGAAGAAAGTGAAGATGACGCCGGCTAGGTGCACTAAGATGTTACATGCCATGGTTAGTTATTTGACTCTATTAGGCACATTTATGTAGACAAAGAACAGATCAGGTACAAGGCCATTCACTATCAGAATATGAAGTTTAAAATTTCTTTGTTCAAGCAGCCATGAATATAAAATGATACAAGATTCAATTGAAATCATATTCCGGCTAACAAGCTGGTCGCCGAAGGCGGCTAGTTTATACTAAATGAACAATAAATGGAAGGATGAAAAATAGATAATTAAAATTTCTACATTTTAGTATATTAATAAAAACATGTTTTAAAACTTTTTATTGAATATATTAAAATGTATGCATTATTGTTGAAAACTAATAGGTGAAATAATTTTAAAATTATATTCACAGAAAACGATAAATCGTATGTTAAGACTTTCCGAAAATTCACAATTCAATTAAAGCTTCGTTTAAAGCTTCCCTTAGTTAATCATCTGCGTGAATCGCACAGTTCCAAATGTTTTAAAAAATCAGTGCTTTTATTTCCAAAACACACCATTTATCCTTTCCAAAGATTTCCACTTGGGTCACATAGTATAACTTCACCGTCTAGATACGATTGTGATCATCTTGAAAATAAATAAGAATTACAAATGGGCGAAAAAATGTTATTTTACTTAATTATGTAAAAAACAGAGCGTTATCTGCAAAATCAATTGGTTTGCGTTCAGTTTCGCACCTGATTGCTTTCCCGTATGCGAAGTATGCAAGGAGAAAACATTGTAATCGACTAAAAATTAGAAATTTTTATGAATATCCACGTCTTAGAAATATATCGTCGTCTGGGTTGGGAAAAAACATTTTTGGAATTATATCCGTCTCTCTGTTTTTGAACGCAATAACTCTAAAACGAAAAGAACTAAAATGAAATTTGGAATGTGATCTTTACACAAAAATCATACATCTGTATCAATTTTTTGAAGTAATTAGTCAAGTGGTTGGCAGTCTGTTGGTTTGCCTATTTTTGAGAATGTTAAAGAAAAGACCGAGTTAGATAAATGAAATTTGTTCTGTAGTTTTGATACACATCTAAAACTTTGGTGACAAGTTTTAGTACCGATATGGAAGCGGCCCGAAATGCATATTCGATTCTCTTGGCGAATAGATAAGGTACCACATTGTGGCACCTTATCTGTGTGCCACGATTGCATATTGCACGACCACATAGATAATGTAGCACGATCTTCGTGGCACATTATCTATGTGGCACGAAGTTGAACAGACAAAGTGCCACATTGTGGAAACACTCAAGCTGGAAACAACTGGAAACACTCAAGCTGTTCTTTTTTCTGCATGGAAAAAATTCACCAGAGCAATCTTTTACAGGTAGAGGTACCTAAATCTGATTGCAAGTAAATATTTTAAGAAAGGAAACTAGATTCTTCTACTGCAAATATTCCTTATATTTAGTGGTAAAATTAATGAATTACTGAAATCATTAAGAATTTCTGATTCATTAAGAACAAAATATCTTCTATTCTAGAAAATAATGACGATGCAAATGAGGATAATGCAATTGTTTATTGCATTAAGATGTAAAAAAATGTTTTTAAGCATATTTGGACAACAACTTTTTGATCTTTCGTTTATACAGCTTTCAAAAAAGTGTCTAGTGTTCGTTACTTCCCTCAAAAATAATGTTAATATATAATTTTAGCATGCAAACAAATATTTCAATTATAAACTGATTTTTCTCTGTTTATGTATACTTTTGGGATTTAACATAATTTGTATTTATATGCAGTGTAAATAAACGCATCCAATTTATTTTAAAAAGTCACAACTGCCAAGTTAAAGAGCATGCAAATTTTAAAAGAATATCGCATAATCCAGTGAAAATAACTGCGTATTAAAAAATGAAAATACTAATATAACGGTTCTCAATCTCAAAGTAAAATTGTATGAATTATGGATGAAATACAAGAAATATTTGCATACTGATGGAAGTCGTAACGCAGTATCTCGGGAGTCTTAACGAATTAATTATTTTGAATAATCTAATAAAAATTTGAATTTCGAATATGTAGTCTTGATTAATTTCTTTGTAAAACAAAAAAATAATTGTGTAGTTTTAATATATGCTAGTGATAAATTATATATTCTTCGGAAGACTAATATTAACAGATATGCGGAAAGTAAAAAGGCGTTCAAACCGGAATAATTGAATTTTTAATACCCAGAAAAAGTGTCCACTTAGTTTAGACAAGGATATCCCTTATAAAGATTTTAAAATTAATGCCTTTCACGTTAAATGTTTCGTATTAAAAAACTGTTACAGAATCTACTTAAAGCAATTTTTGTGTTTTATTTCATACTCTTGTGGCAACAGCGAGCATCACGCTTTTTGCGCTTGCGCCGAACTGATTCCAGCTACATATATAAGAAGCAAGGACAGAAGCCACTCTCTCTTTCGCTCGCTCGCTCTGCACCTGTCAACTTCCAGTCAACGAGCTGTTGACCAGTTTTGTTACTTTAAGTTAATTCTGTTTTTTAATCGTTTTATTTAAATTATGTTTGACAAAAATAAAAGTTGTTTTCTTAATTTAAATGTTAACTTTCTTCGTATTCATCGTAGTCTAGTTTAAATAATAGTGATGGTGGTTAGATATTTAGATGCATCATGGTGAGTGCTTGAATCATTTATTCGCCTCATCGGAACTTAATGACACTCGCTATATTAGTGACCACCCTCGCTATACTCTCAATACTAAATATTACTATGCTTCGAATATCGGCCGGTTTATCCATTCCAGCCAACTTTATGGTATGCAACTTGTTTAATTTCTGGTAAACTGAAAGCATTAAATGGTACAAAAAAACGAAGAAAGGAATTGAAAAATACAAATAAAATCTTAGTCTTTGAATTAAAATTTGTCGCATATATATGTGGCGACTGTGAGAGGGCGTTTCCTTCAACGAGAATTAAAGTTAAGTGATGTCTTCGAATCGGGTATTTAAGCTCCTACGAACCAGGCTGTAATAGCAATTCATTTCCAGTTTTTGTTTTCAATTGGCGGTGGCTTCAGTCGCGAGGTACCAGTGTGCAATTCCTAGTTCCCTGCCACTGCTAAATTTTTTCATCGTGCAGTTTCAAACAGATTGGAGATGTGTCTAATTTCATTTAGTTAGAATCACTCACCTACGTGGAATGATCCGGAAAATGCTTCATTAGAATTACGTCATCGGAAGCGCTGATTTTGTTCAAATGTTGTGTTTTACGTTGTGTTTTTATTAAAGTGGTATTTGTTACTCATAACAGCCTACTCATTTATGGAGTCATTGAGCAAGGTAACATATATAAGAAATACATTTAATATTTTGCCACTTAAGTAAAGATTTAGATCCTTACATTCAACTATTTTAAAAAGAGAAAATTATTTGAAGATACGAGATTTAATGAAGGCTATTCTTCACTTGGTCATGCAGTATTCATTAATTTTAAATGTATTATTCATTATAATTAGTAAAATGTGTCATAATTGCTAAAGTATATATTTAGAAAAATTATATCACAAACAAAAAACAAATTGCTACAGTTGTGTTTATGCTAAAAATTAGCAAAATTATCATTTTCTTAAGAAATGCAAAAGTAATTAAAAAATACTTTAATTCTGTATCTGATAAGAATTATAAAAAATATGCTTTTATGGTCTGCTTGTATCTTTGAGAAAAATAGATAAATTTGGCATTTTTCAGAAACAGCATACATGTAAAATTCTATTCTAATAAATTTTTTATTTTAAAAAAACTCAATTTGCGACGTTTTTTCCTCTTCTTTCAGAAAACAAAAAATTTCTTACCTAAACTGCTTAATATTATTATTTCTTTTAAAATAAGATTGCAGCAAAACAAAGGAAAGATCTGGATGAAAATGATTAAGATTTTGAAAAGTAATTATTAAACTATAAGGAAACTATCCCATTGGCCGCATAGGACAGAAAGAAAATATTTCGTTTATTTTTTTTACGTTCAAGAATGTTACAATTTAATTGCTAAAAAATTAAATTCTTTTAAAATAATCGCTCAAGTAAGTTGAACCATTGCATATTTTAGCTTATCATTCTCGATTGAAAGGAAGGCACAGAATAATCTCTTAATTTATTAAAACGGGAATTGCTTTTAAAACCATTCAAACATAATCCTTATATGAAAAATAGGTTTTTTTTAATTAATGGTTTTACTAATATGATTATAGAAAATTAATTTAACGTCAATAAGAACCTGGACTTAGTGCTTTCTCTAAATTTGAGACGTTTTTGCTATCTTGCGTATATAATATATACTATATATGTTACGCTCAATGTGGATAATCGTTATTATGCATAATAGCAGGTCATTAATTAAAAAATAGTTATAGTTAATAGTCACTAAATAAAAAATAGTTATTATACATAATAACCAGTCGTTGTGCATAAGTACTGCATACAAAATCTGGTTATAACTGCTTAAAGATCCCGTTATTATGCATAATAACCTTTGACCATAACATACACATTTATTTGCCAACCATTTGAAAATTCTCGTAGCAATAGTTTTAGCACTCTCGAAGCAGTAGCTTAGCTGTTATAAAGCGGCAGCATGTGCCTTGAACTGCACAGAGGATAAAACTGAGTGTTTAAATCTAGTGATGAGACTAATCCGATTTTTTTTCAAAAAAGACGCTATGTCATGTATAGCCAACAAAAATTTCTATACAGCAGTCAGCATTTGAATTTTTTGTTTTCAGACGTTGTGCGTAGTGATAACATATCTAATTATGATATACAAAGACCCAATTTCCCCATTTTATTTTATTGTGAAGGCCCTATTGATTGTTTCCAGTGCAATATCAAAACGGAAATACACATCAAGAACTCAAAATGCCAGTCCATAAAACACAGTTTGACAGTTAAATAAATAAAATATTCAAAAAGGGAATTATAAATGTGGAGAATTTAAAGATAATAGACAACGACAAGTAAGAGAATCTGGTGGATGACTTCCAGAGGCCGAACGCATTCATACAATTCAAGAAAATTGAATATGGTTTTCTGTAGAGGAAAAGACTGAATTCTGATGCTAATATCCTCTTTTGGCCTAGAACCTAACCCGGGATGTATTGGAAGAAAAAACATTTATCCACAAAGAAGGAAATTAAAGACAATCTTTTTTGAGCAAAGTGTGAAAGGAAGAGATTAAAATCGTGCCTCTTATAACATATGTGGAACAAAGGGGACTACCATGTCATGTATTCGAAAGTATAAACAAGACAAATAGATGCGTGCACTTATCTCCATCTATTGAAACACTAACAAAATATTTAAAAAAAATTGTAAATTTTTTTCTAAAATTTCAGGGATTTATTTTTTATTTTATTTTTGATTTTATATAACATTTTTTTGACGTTTTTTATGCTTTTTTTATAAATTTTTTATTATCAATTTTTAAATGTTTTTTTATTATTTTTATTTATATTCATTTTTTTATTTATATTATTTAAAGTTCAGATAAAATTGCAGATGAGCCATTAAAAATGTAAGAGGGTGTGTGACGAGTATCAAAGTCACCATCAGTGCAAAAGGAGAAATTGAAATGAGGAATTTTATAAATACTTTAATTATTAATTATAAGTGGTGTACTTTGTTTAGCCGTTTAGTTTTGAAGTGTCATTTGATTATCAATGGCTTTGACAATATGTAGAATGGTTGTTGCAGATATTTTTTTGATTCTTTTAATTTGAGAGTGGATAGTATTTTTTAATGACTTTAGGTTTGAGAGATTGGTATGATAATATTGAGAGGAAATGGCTCTAAAATTAAAGTCATTTCTCTGTCTTAGATACCAACCGAAATGCTTGAATCTATAATTTTGAGGTACTGGAATCTAAATATTTACAATTGTATTATTATTGGTTTTATTCGGTTTCAGTTCTTCGGATGGCAGTTAATGAATTAAATTGTCCAGGTTGTCAAAGTTAAATACAATGGGTCATCAATGTAACGATAGGCAGAAATGAAGGATTATTTTTAATAAATTTTCTCTCCGAATGCCATGAAGAAAACATTCATCAGTGCACTGGAGAAACTCATTACCCATAGGAAAGGCCACGTTATCCTGCTGTGGCAGCTGATTCCATTGAAATAATGTTCACAGATGTTAATATTGCAGAATTTCTAGCCATCTATTTTTATCTATAAACTTGGGATTAAGGCATAGTCCATATAAGTAATGCATAGCTGGTTAATTTTTTCATGTGGGAGGCTGGGTGAAAAAGATTCTCAAAGTCAAAGAAGTCATTTGATGCTATGAATTTTAATTATCTTTAAGAAAGTTCAGAATTTCAATGTTACTAGTAATTATAAAGTTTTTTTTTCTTTTTCAATTTTTTTTAGAATGATTTTAAGAATGTTGAAAGAAAACTTTCCAAAAAAAATTTTAACTGCCTGTGCTACATGTAACAAATCTGAATTTTTTAAAGGACTTTTGCGAGAATTTAATAGTAGGGAAAAGGTAAGGATGTCCAGATTATTTGTCTTGATTTTAATTTTTTTGGCCAAGGTCAACATTCTTTGTCTATTTCTTTTTTACTGCAATTAATAAGTTGATAAGTGATATTTGGTGTACTCGTGATCCTTAATTTCTTTGAAGTGGAATTTACACATAATACAAAAAATTATTTTCTGCTTTGTCTACAGTAGTGATAATAGAAATTTTTAAGTTTTCAATTTCTTTTTTAAGAATTGTATCAGAGAAAATACCTCTGTTGATGGATTTTTCTTTTATTGATGTTAAATGGGTGCTTGGTTTTCCATCAAATGTGGCACTTCATTCACAAAAGCCTTCAATGGGCCAATGATATTTTCTACCAATTTTAACCAGTTTATACGTGCGCATCCTATTTGCCTTGTTTACATTGTAACACGTATGTGAAGCGTCCCCTTTGGTTCACATATATGTTGTAGAGTGCGTTTAATCCTTCTTTTCACACTTTGTTCAAGATTGCTAATTTCTTCTTTGTGGATAAATGTTTATCCTTTCAATACATCCCGGTTTTAGGTTCAGGCCAAAGGATATTAAATATCAGACCATAAAAGTCTTTTCCTCTGCAGAGAAAAGAAACCATTCAATTTTTTTGAATCTGTATGAATGTCAGCCTCTGATGAGTCATTCACCAGATTCTTACTTCTTATCGTTATCTATTATTTTTTACCTTCCACATTTATAATTCCCTTTTTTAATATTTTTATTTTGTCTTGGCAATTTTTTCCTGGATGATGCTGCACTTGCGCACACTAATTGAATTGTTTCTATTATTTTTTTTATGTCTTTTTAGATATTCTTACTTTTTTGTCTTTTTAGATATTCAATGCTTAGAGCAGTTAACTAATAGGGACAATTATCTATCTTAACTATTACCACCAAAAGTAATTTTTAATGGCAACATGCAGTAATATATAAATGCAGTAAATAACCTATTGTTATGATAGTGCAGCAAAGGCACTTTTATTTTAATCTCTAAGTTCTTTAACGGTTAATAAATTTTATCTTTAATATACTATCTAAAATCACGCGTTCTTAAACCAAATTATTTATGTCAATACAGAGTCTTTATGAATACTCATCTTAAAAGAAAACCAGTTTAAGTTCCATGATATTGAGTTCTAGATGCAGTTCAACAAAGAATTGCGATATTTGCTTCCTTTCAGCACCAATCCCAATCACCAGCGTCTGTCTTACGTTTTATGGGTTCTTCAGCGTAAGAAGTAAAATTGTTTATTTGCTTGCTTATATTTCTGATGCAGGCGCCAGAATCGAAATACTCATTACCACTTCTAGTGAAAAAAAAGATGGTTTATTGCATATTTGTCTCCATGTATGCTTGAGCATTACCAAGATATATTTACCCGTTCACTGTGAGAATTAATTCCAC
>BGPR01016515.1:0-34391 GCA_013235015.1 Araneus ventricosus | reverse complement strand
CTTTAAAACCGTTCCCAGAAGAATATATAGCAATGCTGTGTCAGTGAAATCCATCTGTGAGCTTGAGTTTGGATCTAAGTAATAGCTAGTCGCAAGAAGATAAACAGCAGAGTGCAAACACCGAAAAGCCAAAAAATGTTAGCAGCTAAAAGAAAGGGCGATAAAATAATCAAAAGTGGAGCTGGCATTTGGGGTTACCTTATTTTGAATGCGCCCGCAACGAGGAACGAAATCCTGTCTGACCGGTTGTCTCACTGCGTCACGTGCTACAAACTTCTCTGCTGAGTGGCAATGTGCTCACGCTGACAAAAAATGCTTACGGTAGCTCTCCGTGTGATAGCAGCTTAAGACTAGAGTAGCTCCAGTTAAGAAGTTGACTCTGCCTCGCTTAGAGCTTCTGGGGGCACTTATCGCGGCTCGCATAGCGAGCTATCTGAAGAGCCTTCTGCGCATTTCTGCATGTGACACATATTGCTGGACAGATTCCAGTATAGCCCTAAACTGGATAAAGGGCAGCGCCATTCGATGGAAGCAGTTCGTGGCCAACCGGGTGAGAGAAATACAAACTCTCACCGATCCTGGAAAGTGGAAATTTTGTGAGGGCCGCGAGAACCCAGCTGATCTTCTCTCTCGCGGTTGTTCCGCGCAGAAGCTCCTAAATTCTGAAATCTGGTGGAGTGGAGCTCGTTGGTTAAGCCAACCAAAATATCTATGGCCTTCTACTGTGGAAAGGAAAATTCCTGAAGAAATTACTGAGCTAAAAGGAGTTAAAACTGTCGTCCAAAATATTACCGTTCAAAAACCTGAACATCCGTTTCACTGCCTTTTTAATAAATGTTCCTCTTGGTGCAAAGTTGTTCGTGTTGCTGCGTGGTGTCTCCGATTTATCAAAAACCTCCAAAAAACGAATGATAAAACTAAGACTTTTCTTCTCACAAGTGAATTTGAAGAAGCTCAGAACGTTATTTTGAAATATGTCCAAGAGGAGGCATTTCATGAGGAAATACAGCGTCTGAAAATTAATAAACCGATCAAAACTCATAGTAAACTTCTAGCATTGTGCCCCTACTTAGACGGAAACGAAATTTTGAGAGTAGGTGGCCGATTACGGCATGCTAAATTGCACGAGAACACCAAATATCCTGTCATCTTACCAAAGGATCATGTGGTGACGGATTTGATAATCCGGCATTACCACCTCAAATATTTACATGCCGGTAACCAACTTGTTCATTCTGCGATAAGACAACGATACTGGATCCTGTGTGCACGAGTGGCGATCAAGCGAATCATTTGGAAGTGCGTGCGGTGTGCCCGTCTTCGGAGCGCTCTCTCTCAGCAGTTGATGGGAGATCTTCCGCCGTCTCGTGTAAATCCCAGCAGAGCTTTCTCCAAAGTTGGAGTGGATTTGAGTGGTCCTTTCCAAGTGAAGCCCCGAAAAGGTCGTGGGATTAGACCCATGAAGACATATGCCTGCATATTTGTGTGCTTCACTGTTAAGGCAGTGCACCTTGAAATGTTAGGAGACTTGTCTTCTGACTGCTTTATAGCCGCTTTGAAACGCTTTGCGGCGAGACGAGGCAAGCCTGACGAAATATTCAGTGACTGTGGAACTAATTTTATCGGCGCAAGTAAAGAACTAAAGGCTGTATGTTCTACAGAAAGTGTTGCCAACTTCTTGTGCACGAATGAAATCGTTTGGCATTTCAATCCTCCTTCGGCTCCTCACTTTGGTGGGCTGTGGGGGGAAGCCGTAAAATCGATGAAATTCCATTTAAGGAGAGCTATTGGTGCTCAAATTCTCATTTACGAAGAATTTTCGACGCTCCTTGTTCAAATTGAGGCGTGTTTGAACTCTCGGCCATTGGTCCCTGTATCATCTGATCCTGATGATCTCAGTGTCATCACGCCGGCTAATTTTTTAATTGGCTCAACACTAGATGCAATCCCTGAAAGGGATGTGACAAATTTTACAATTCCACTTGCTGATCGTTGGAAATTAGTCCAACAAATCTCTCAGTCGTTCTGGAAACGTTGGTCTTCTGAATACATTACTCAGTTCCAAAGAAGATCGAAATGGCAACGTCCTCACTATAACTTACGTGTTAACGACATAGTGCTAATAAAAGATGATAACTTACCACCTCTCAAATGGAGAATGGGACGTGTAGTAGAAACCTTTCCTGGTTCCGACAATCAGGTAAGGGTTGTGAAATTAAAAACTCAACTAGGAGTCATGAAAAGACCCATCCATAAACTATGTGTTTTGCCAGTTGAGTCATAAACTGTCGGAAATAAGACTGTATTTAAGTGATTTCTCAAAAACTTTGAGTCGTATTGAATGATTTTTTTTATTTTTCTGTTAAGGTATATTTCATTTCAATGTTTGATTATTATTTGAACGCACCATAATATATTCATATGTATTTAACCTTTTCTTTAGCATTACTCATTTTGGAGATAATTACTTGAGTTATTGAATTATTACCGATAATGGTTTGCATGATTATTGGAATATTTAGCAATATTGAAATTACTTAACTTAGAATAAGAATTGAGAGAAACGTATTTAATTTTAGAGTAATAATTCTAATTAATTTGTGTGCTATTATGCTTTATTTGAATATTTGTGTTTTCTTAATTTGATTGGTGTTTGTTTATTGTGTATTTGTGTCACCGTGAATGCTTATCAACGAATTAGTAATTTCATTTGTGTTTGATATACCTATACTTTCATGTCCTTTACGGCCATCGGGGGGGAGTATGTATAAGCTTGCAATGGGTTGTGTCTCCCACACCAGATGGCGCTTACCTTGTTTACTGTTGTTGTTGTTTTTCCCTTCTTACTTGTACATATGTAAATAAATTAGTTTCTCTTCTGCCTACTAAGGATGTGGTAGTGTGTTTTTCTTCTCTCCTCTTATTTAGAATGTAGCATAACTTCCCTTGTACCAGGGTCGGACCTTTAGATTTAGATAATGTTGTTTTTCAGTCGCAACATTTTACTGTTGTTTTTTGCTCTCCCTCATCCATCACACACAAGCATGTTGACATGAATTAAATGCCAAAAATTAGAAAGTATTTGTAAAAGAACTGAGAAGAAATCCATCCACTTAAGAGCAATAAAAGCATTGTTAGGATTGTGTTTGAAAATATTTTCAAAAATTAATTAAAATTAGATAGTATGTTACATGGAAATGAAATTGGTATCATTAAAAGCTAATTTTTGAAACTTTAAGATGTTAAAATGGATTCTGTGCAATAATATGCTCAAAAGTTATTGCAGAAAAACAATACAATTTAAGGTAATTTTTAATTAGTTCTAGTTAAAATTCCATAAAATAATTTCTTAGTGATCACCTATTACCCAAGAAGCAACCACCGCAAAATTTCAAGTTTCTAGTCCCAGTGGTTTTTGAGATTTGGTGATGAATCAGTGAGTGACTTTCACGTTAATCATATAAGATTATGAGACTTTCGATACAATAAGTGTTCATGTGCATAAAAAACAGATTGAACAGCGAGTTAAGCGTTCTTTATATTTGTTATCGTTTCGGAATCCGAAAAATTAAAGAAAACTAAAAATGTTCAATTGTCCCTAAGTAAAACAAGTGAAAAAGTAAAAACTTTTCAAGAGAGATGGAAAGATTAATAACATACAAGTTCTAAGACAGAGAAAAACGGCTAATAATTTAAATAGAATTAATTATATGTGTATAATATAAGAAGAAGGAAAAGAAATTTTATCGAACAAAAAAAACAAGAAAAATAATTTTAAAAAATGGGAGCTGAAAATAGGAATGTCAGAAGAAATCGCTAAAAATATAGAAAATAGATGAAAATCCCAAGCTTGTCTATGCGCTGCACGAGTCCACAGACAAAGCAAAATGGGAAAAGAAAACCCTAAACACTTTATTCAAGGTGGGGGGAAAAACCACAAAACAGGAGTCTGGAAACACACAAAAATATGCACACAAAAAACAATACGCACCTACACAGAAATGAAATAATAATAATTATAAAATGAAATAAAAAATGGAGTTTCACACAAAATTTACGTCGATGAGAAAAAGTCTGAACTCTTCCCTGGTGAGACGGTTCGGAAGTACAAGAAAAATACAGAACAATACACAGATGAAGAAACTCAAATATACATAAATACACATTCACAAGTAAAAAAGTGCAATGAGCTGAAAGTCAAGATTAAAGAGAGAGAGAGAGAGGAATCACAAAATACACTCATTAAAACAAATAAAAACATTCAATCTCTCCAAAAATTCAAGTGCTTAGTACTTACTCCTCTCGCCCTCACCCCTTCTATTTTATAAAAATCTTTCCCCCCAATTTCCACATTTTACTCTATGATTAAGGAAAAAAGAAAAGAAAAGAACCTTATCCATGGGGAGCTGTGGACAAAGTATGGAACATAAACAAAGCAAAGCAAAAAACATGAAATTAAAAACGGAGATATGCAGAGAAAAAATCACGAAAAGAGCTGTTCTGTCTAAAGATCACAGGTTATTTGATTCTATTGCTGTAAAATGCCTCGTATTATTCCACAACGAAGGTGTCGGAGAACATGTCCCGGATGCCACGCCGGGCCCCTACGGACTATGCAAAAGACCTCTCTTCACGAGCCAACTTGAGGGAGGTTTCCGCTGGGAACTCTTCAGCAGCCTGTTGTCCTGAGAACCTCTTCGAAGCTGATACAGATAAGATGTTTTCATTTTTTATATTGTTTTATTACTTTAGTGGCGACATATAAAAATAAAGTCTTAGGTGTAAGTGGGGTGATTCATAATCATTACATTTAGTGAATAAGAGTTTGTGATGTTTTACCCTCTGGCTCCTACTTTTGAAACCGGTTTGCAGGGGATAGAAGTGTTCTCTGGGACCTCAAGACTTTTGCATCACATTTCATTAACTTTATTTAGATATATTTTCAGATTTTGAAAATGTTTTTTTTTGAAGTCGGTATTCAAGGAATGATAAATTTTTGTGATGAATGTAGAGCCTAGAATTTATTACTAAGTGTTATCTTATTTTGCAGATCAATATATGTGTATCTGATATTTTGTTAGCTTAGTATATATTGTTAGTAAAACATGATAAAGGTATGGTGCATAAAAAATGTTAAGCTCAACAACTAAAGGGGGCCCCTCATAATCTACAATATGTGTGCATTGTGAGTTAATGATTTTCTTCTTGTGTCATCATAAATAAATATATTTCTGTTTTCATTTAAAGTCAAAAGGTGATATACTTATTTATGCCTGCTAATATTAACTAAATTTTCAATATTAAAATCTGTAGTTGAGAATAATGATGTTACCTCGTGAGCCAACAGAACCAGTAGAATTTCTGATGTAAACAATACGGTGCTGAAGGTACTTCTGAAATCCTTCAATTAAATCAAGATATCTTGGAGCAGAACGGGCCAAGGCAACCAAAACTCCAGGTAACTTTATGAGGACCAAAGGGCACCCCAAAAGACAGAAAGTTTCAAAAAAATTTAAATAATTTCATAAAATTTTGAAGAATGTTCCAGTCCCCGAGAAACAACCAGTAGACCAGAGCGCATCAGCACAAAACACAAGCAAGCAATCAGTCTTTACACACGTGACTAACGCCGTTGCTTAGCTACAAGGGCCTGCATTCAGTTCCATAGGCAAGGTGAAGAAATTTTAAAACATCAATAAATTCAAAAATAAACAGTTAAACTCAGAAATAGTGATGAAATCTCAAGGCTCTTGGAGAGGCCGAAACGGCCATGTAGCATTCACATAGTGAAAGCAAAAATAGCTCAGGTTAAAAAGGATACATGGAGAGATGAAAAAGCACAACCACACACTCTTCGCACGAAAGCTGACTCTTGAACATGGACAGAGAGATCATTCTGAGAGCCAGACTCGCTGATTTACTCTGAGGTCGGAACCGGAGATTTTTCAGCGAAATTCGCTGTTTTCTCCTCTTGCCAGTGAATGAAACGCCCCGCCGGGCATTTTTTGTATTACTAATTATTCTAACAAGAAGATTTTATCTTATATTTGTAAGTTAACACTATATGTAAATATCTGAATAAATTTAATTAGTTATTTAACTTAGCAGTAAATGTTTGACTAAAACTTAGCTGCAAGACGTTACGCTACCTTAAAGATCCCTGTATACGAGAATGTGCTCCGATTTTGTTTTGAAGAGAGGTTTGAGTAAACAAGGAAGATCAGGAATACAAATTGAGTTTTTGAATCGCTAACAATTTAATAGGAAGTAAAAAATATTTTTGATAAGTCCTCAATACCTACAGATTCCTATTACAGGATTATCCCTATCATCAATACCTTCAATGATAAATTTTGTAAAATTAGGAAATCATAAATCAGGTCAAGGAGAAAGCAGACATAAAAATAAAAACAAGATTGATGAGTTTCAAATCCAATCGAACAAATTCATTGATGGTTCTGCCTGTAAGTTCGCAATAGATGTGCATTTTTCTTGTAAAAAGACACCATACTTCTGCTAGTTTATAATTTACATTTACTGTATGTTTCAGAACTATAACATGATTCCCGTCCTTCAGCAAAAAATTATCTACCTTCCGGGGAAGCATGGATTAGGAAAAATTGGAACTTTAGATACAAAGGACACAAAAATGATGAAAAGTAGAATTAAGAGAAAAAGCTACATATTAAAGAGGAAAGTTTCTAAACCTACTCTAACCGTTAGGGACGAGCTTTATCCTTTAGATTAAATGCAGCCAAGATTTTAGGCGAAATGGGTATAGATGATGAATTCAAGCCAACTTATTCCTAGATCTCCATGGCAGATTTATTCATTTACTAGCTGTTACACGTGATTTGAATTAAAAAGTTTTTTTAAATTCACGAATGCATATGTTTCGTTACATGTTGAAACGGGAAATTAAAAGGTTTGATGGTTGATAACATATAATTGAGCGTCTAACAGGGGTATTTGCTGTTATAGTTAGGTAATTTGTTTATCTATGCTAACACACTTTTGTATACCACGTTCTTTATTTTACGTTTTCTGCACGGATGTAGAGGTTTTGTGGGCTGGACAAACGTGAACACGCCACATATAGTTAATTACCAAAGCGAAAAATATGGTTTTTCCAAGCGTACGCCTACCCCTTTGAGTGTCTGTCCCTGAGCCTGGCATATGCTAATTTTAAAGGTAATTGTTACCTTTTGAACTGGGTAGGTAAATCCTTCGGTATTATCGGAATGCGTGAATTAAAAATATATCCCCTCCAGCTATGCCAGTCATTACAGTAGCTGGCAAGACGTTTTGACCTAGGTATGTAATTTGTAACCGTGTGCCATTGAACAGTCTCGGTACATCCAGGTTACGTATAAATAGTACTGGAACACATACTTTTAATCTGTGCTTGTCGGAAGGGTACACCTGACAATTCTAAGAAGTTGAAGAACTCTACATGATACGATGTTACTTGCTATTTCAAATTACCGTATCTACAGATAGATATTCTGTAATACATTCCTCCATTTGTGAAGTATTTATTTTCATTTATCTCATCTAAACATTCATTAGTCAGTGCCAAAATTGCCCATTCAACAACCAATCTCTATTCCTCATATTAGCTTGTAGGGCAGGATAAACCTTGCTTTTCAGTTCCTCTGTACTGTGAATAATTTTGAAAAATTCCCAATTTAATACACTGTTTGAATCTCTAACAATCACCAAATCTATTTCGCAAATCTATCAAGCGCCAAGTTTGAATCAGTTCCTTATTCAGCAAACAAAACGTTGAATTCCGTGTTCTTTGGGTTTATATAATACTTTCTTTATAAATCGGTTAAAAAAACTCTTAAAGCATTAAAATTCGAAATGGAACTATTGTAAATAGCTAAATAGTTTGGTTTAGAATTTAATCGCCATTGATTATACAAATCGTTTGGTTACAAATTTATAAAGAATAATTTTGGCAAACTTTCTACTAAATTAGGCTCTTATTTTAAGTAAGCATTGAACGCTACAACAATAGAAATAATAAATTTAATATTTTCAAAATTATCTTTCAATAGATTTCTGTCCCGGCGTCTATTTTTCAGTTATTATTCCGCAAATTAATTATTTATTTCTCTTCTCAGCAAGATCACGTGATGCTTGATTCGGCATCTTTACGCATTCCTTTGAATTATACATTCTTCTTCCATTATACATTCCTTTGACGGCATGACATTGAAAAATAACATAGTAAACTTCATCGCGAATCTCCGAGTCAATGGTCTTTATTTGTTACTTACTTAATTGTTGTCTGTAGTCAAAAATATGGGAATTTATGATAAAATCACATATCCTATGTCCGTGTTTTGGTTTCAAGCTACAACTCTGCCCAATTTCATCGAAATCGGTTTGGTAGTTTGGTCGTGAAAGCGTAACAAACAGACAGACAGACAGACAGACAGACAGACAGACAGACAGACAGACGCACTTTCGCCTTTATTATATTACTAGCTGTTACTCGCGACTTCGTGCGCGAAGAATTTGAATTATTCCTTTTTTAAATTCACGAATTTAAATGTTTTGCTGCATTTTCACAAGGGAAAGTAAAAGTTCTGACGGTTGATAATACTTAATTGGACGGCTGACAGGAGTGTACTGAAAATGAATGCTGATATAGTTATGTAAATTGTTTATCTGTGCTAATATACTTTTGTATACCACGTTATTTGCACGGATGTAGAGGTTGTGTGGGCTGGACACACGTGAACACTCAAAATATGGTTTCCCATGCGAAAAATATGATTTTTCCAAATGTACGCCGGCTACTTTCAGTGTCTGGCCCTGAGCCTCGCAAATGATATTTTTACAGGGATTTGTTACCTTTTGAACTGAGATGATAAATCTTTCGGTGTTATCGGAAGGCGTGGAATTAAATTACTCTCTCTTCTCCCTACATCATTCATAACAGTAGCTTTCATGACGTTTAGACCTAGGTGTGTAATTTGTAACCGTGTGCCATTGCGCAGTCTCGGTATATTGAGGTTACGTATTAGTAGTACTGGCACGTCGACATTCAATCTCGGCTTGTCGGAAGATGCCCCTGACAATTCTAAGATGTTGAAAAGCTCTACAGAATATGATGTTCCTTGTTAATACCCATTACCCTATCTACAGATGGATATTCTGTAATATCTCACTGTGAAAATTAAACAAATCATCGAGAGAATAATACACTAACTCATTAGATTACTATGTAACCGTATTAAAAGCTGTAAATGCTACCGCAAGTGGAAACCGGAAATGTAAAGTCTCCTTTGTTGTTTATGGTCAGAGAAAGCAATATTTTCTTATATTAAATTTAACACTGCCAAAAGCCCGCGCGCGAAACGTTAATTTGGCCTGAATTTATTTCTATAAGAGTAAATTATATTGTTAGGTATTACATCAAAAATATATTTTTAAATCTTAATAACAATCAGAGAAAAGATTTCATCGCAATGGAATTAATAACATTAAAAGAATCTTTTTCTGATCTTTAAAATGGCATAACAATAATTGCTGTGCAATAAATTTTTTAGAAGTTATTGGCAAAAGACGTCTAAGCATTTTTCTTAAAAGCGGCTAATTTCCGTTATTTAATTAAATATCTTCAGAACTAATTAACTCTGAAAGTCGAAAATAGCACCTTTGAACTAGAAATATGCTTTAGAATGTCGTGTGTAAATTTCATGTCTCTACGGTACACCGTTTAGGAGGTTTTCTTGTGACCGACCGACCGACAGACAGACAGATACATGTAATTTCTGCCTTATTTTAGAGAAATTTATAAACATAAACAACATTTTTAGGAATAAAGGTAAATTAGTTCAAAATCTAACCGTTTCCTAGCAATGTAGTAGCTATAAATTTGCGTTATTTCAAAATCGTTCTGCACGTAATTAAAAATTATTAAGCTTTAAAAAATGAATAAAAATTTAAGTAAATATGTCACAGAAATAGTATTCGTATCTTTGAAAAGGTACGATTTTGATCTTTAAGATGGTATAAATATAAGTTTTATCGGACAATTTGTTCCGAAATTACGGCGGGAAAAATGATCATAGTTAATTTTAAAAATAATTTATTCCAGATGTTTCCGGATTCCTCAAGGATCACGTGACAGTTGATTGAAAAATTAAATAATCATCATCGCGAATCGTGGAGTCAATGGGCTTTCTTTGTTAATTATTTAATTTTTACCTGTAGTCAAAAGTAATTAATTTAACAGTTAATCTCCTTCAATACCACAGTCAAGAATAGAAAAATTTAAGAAGATGGGGGGAGGGGGTGCTAAGAACAGCTGCCATTTATATACTGTTGAAGATATTTCTTGAATCAATGCTTTCGGCCCTTGTTCAACTAATTTTATGATGTTGATCTATTTTTTATAATAATCTTCACCTAGGAAGTTTTCCTTCATAAAAACAAAGCTCATTTAATTTTTTTGTATGAAATTAGCGTAAATTTTCAGGAATATATGAAAATGATATATTTTTTATTGTTTAATCTTTCAAATTAAATCGAATCTTGAAATTGTATAATGAATATTTCATTATATAACATTGATTTTAAAAACCTTGTAATTTTAAGGTTTTAAGAGTAATTTTTTAAAACTATAACAATTTTTTTCTAGATTAGTTTTCTTTATTACACTTCTTAGAAGAATTTCTTTTAAATTCATCAAAATAACAAAATGAAATAAATTCCGAATAATAATTATTATTTTTTCAAATAATTATTGTTCAATTTATTTTTATCTCACTTTCCAGAAATTAATGGAAATAAATGTTAAAGAAAAGGGATGAAAATTTTATTTTTTATGTTTTAAAATATTGTCTTTTTGTTAGAGAAATATTTGGTTTACATGAAAACGTAAAGAATAATATCATCTAAATTTAATGTTTGAGTGATATTATCAGACTTTTAATAATCTTTTTAAGAGTCTGATAACATCTGCAGTTTAATTGTTTTAAGTTTATTTCAATAATAAGTGAAAAGGTTTATTTCTTTCTTAAAATGAAAGAACACAAAATAGTTTCTAAGAAAATATTAATGTTTAAATCAGTGATACTGTATTTATGCATTAGTTCCTTGAAGAATCAGAGCTTTGCTGATATACATTCTTCAATAAGTGATCAAATCTAAATGTCTATATATAAATTGTATTTCTTTTGGTAAATCTTATACCAATTACGAGGTGAATTTTAATATATGCTATGAGACAATAATCCACTAATATGTGTAACAAACCTTTGACGCATCCCGACATGCTTTAAACAAGTTAGCAGACAGTTCTTCCAATAATAATAAAAGTCTCAGGCATTGAATTATTTCCAAATTCCACCGTCATATACTAGATAATGTGTTTTATCACAATAACTTGCGTGTGAGCCGTAATTTTTAAAGCATAATTTTTTTTTAAATTCTGATTTATATACACGTTTTTATTTTCATTCTGAAATTTAATGGATAATGATGAAAATGGAAGCAAAAGATTTTTTTTCCAAGTTGTATGATATATTTGAATTAAATACATCATACAACAATAATACAATATGTTGTATATAAAATTAATACAATATGTTGTATATAAAATTAATACGAAATAAAATTATATAATTTTATTTTTTTAAAAAAAGAGTTAAGTGTCAGTTTTATTTTAGTTAAATTTCCTTTATATTTGGTAAGAAAAGGCCCCAAAATGTTTTTGAATACCACATCGATAACATCCGAGACATCTATAAATTGTGAAATAGCACCTGAATATGTTCGAATAGGTTTTAGATTTTCCTTAATATACTATCGATTTTGCCAAGTTTGCAAAAAATTATCTGTAGAAAAAAATTGAATAATTTTGACTTCGTACCTAGGCCCATTTTCGTAAAATTGATTGACAAAAGTCGATTGTTTTTACCTTCTAGTATACAAAGAGAAAATATTATAATCGTCGATCGTAAATTTCAACACGAGATTTTGATTAATCTCCACGTTTCAGACTTCCATGAGTCCGATAAACACAATTTTGGAATTATGCCTGTGAACACGATAACTCAAAAACGGTTTTTGATAGAAAGATGAAATTTGGTATATGGATTTTACCCAAAATTAGTGTATTTCAATCACTTTTTGGACGAAATATATCCGCGGAAAATTTGTCTGTTAGGGTTCATATGAACACGATAACTCCAAAACTTAAATAGCTAGATAGATAAAATTTGGTACACAGTTTAAAAAATTAAAAATGTAGGTCCGTATTAAATTTGTACCGAATCTGTCAGCGCGCTGACTGTCTGTCGGTCTCTATAATCGCATGCTTGTGGTCACGATCACTCCTAAACGCAACGACTTAGATAAATAAAATTTGGTATGTTGTCTTTTTAACCCTAATTGTCTAATTTCATTTTAAATCGAGTAAAAAAGACTAAAATGCCCCTGAAATTCAATATGCCATTACTTTTCGATAAAAAAATTATAAATAAAGGATAAAAATTAATTTTGAAAAATTCGAGACGGGATGCTCTAGTACCTGGACTGTAGTATCAAAGTTTCAAATTTTTTTAATCCAGGTGAATTAAATTTCCGTTTATTATAATAGAAGCTAATATCTTCCGTACTAATTAAAATGAATATGAATAGGTTATTTCTTCCAACATTTAGTGCATTGGTTTTCTAAAAGTAATCTTTAGTTTCAGAATTATAAACTCGTGCTTTTAAAAAGCACATATAACAAGTTTAGTACAAAAGGCTTGTAATATTGTTTTATTTAAAACATTATTCAAGGGAGAAGAAGATTATTTATAATCCTTCATATGCATTAATTATTGCAGGATATTTTAGAATATAGATTATTATGTGACTATGTATATAATAAATGTTTATGCGCGTACAAAACGGATTAAGCCAGTCAAGCGCTGTTTGCATTTGTGATCGGCTCTAAATTTTCTACCTTTTACCGAATACTAAATCAAGAAACAATATGAAATGTTTTTTAGTGCCATGCTATCAGAAATTAGTAAAAAATAAATATATATGTATAGAAATGGTGGCATTGTTGTTAATCCTTAAAATTAAGGAAATTAATTTTACATTCATAGACTAATATGTGGACGTGTAGACTGAAAATAAATTGAAGTCAATCATATAAAAGAGACAACTAATAACATAAAGTACAGCCAAAATCTAAAATACATCTATTAATAAACAACAAATAAATTGTAGTCACAGATATATAAAGAATATCAACTTTTATGCAACTTCAAAATATTCACATTTTTAGAAACTCACAACATGAAAAATAAGTAATATAGCCTTCATTTTTTTTTTGTCCTAACGGTGTTTATTTTTGTCATCTGGTGTTATGGACACGGGCAATATGCAGAAAATAGATACCAATTGTCCATCTCGAAGACACGAAGTGTAATTTAGTCACACCACAGGTGGGGGTCTCCGAAAGCAGTAAAACCTTATTTGAATGGGTTCCAAGCTGTATAGAAAGGATTCTTGCGGTTAGTCCCTCCACGGGGGTTTAGCATTGTCCATAGTTGAGACGGGGATGTGACTGGATCTGCTGCGCTTTCGGAACATCTTCTGTAAGGATGAAGACACACTTTTAAAACAGATAAAGAGTCTTCAATCGCTCGCTTTTAGAATCGCTTTACAAGGGAGACCGAACCACCCAGAGAGTTAAAAAATGTTCTCTACCTTTAAATTGACCTTTCTGGTTTGGATCTCGAGGCTGTCTGGGTTTCAGTCAAATTAAATCACAAGCAAACAATGCTTTTATGTGTTTTTTACTTTCCGCCTTCCTCCCATACCGACACGTATGTTAAATTCTTTGATTCTTTTGAAGGATTTGGATTTTTTGATAAAATTTTCATCTGTGGTGATTTTAATTTATCTATATATGATGGTTTTTGTGATCACAAGAACCCAACTGTAACTGAATTATCCAATTTTATGAATCTTTATAAATTAGGGCGATTTAACAATACTTTTAATTGTATTAATAAATAAATAAATTTGATTTCAACTTATATTGATTTTAGAGATATTTCTGTCTTAAATAGCGATAGTCCTTTGGTTCCCGAGGGCAAACATCATACTGCTCTGTCAGATTTCTCTGTCAAATGTTTTGTTCCTGTACACCTCAATAAGATGAATGTAAATATCTTTAGATATGATTTTGAAACGGCAGATTTTTTAACTATGTGGTATTTGTTCCTTGAGATCGATTGGAGTTTTTTAGTTGATTTTAATGTCATAAAAGATGATGTTTTTAGCTTTTATAACCGTTTTAAACGATGTTTTCAGCCGAACTATTCATATTAAAAAAGACTGTTACTGGGAGATTTCCCTTCTGCTGGTCTTGACAACATACCTTATTGCATTATCAAGAGATGAGCGGAATTTTTCATTTATCCCCTTCTTCTTTTATTTAAGCTTTCGTTGAGAACTAATGTATTTCCTCATGTCTGGAAGCAAACAAAAATTATTCCTGTCTTTAATAAAGGTGTTGCACAAGATTGCAAAAATTAACGACCCATTGCTATTTTAAGTCCTCTGTTTAAGATTTTCGAAATTATAATTCATAAAAGGCTTTTCCACCAAGTTAAAAAACCTAATTTCGTCATCTCAACACGGGTTCATTCCAAGGCACTCAACAACCACTAATTTTTTCTGCTTGACAAATAAGATTATTTCGTCATTTGAAATTGACTCTCAACTTTATGTTATTTACACCTGCTTTTCTAAGGCCTTTGATTCTATTGATTCTGACATTCTTTTAAATAAGTTACATGGTATTGGTTTTTATGGAAACCTGTTTGATTGGCTTCATTCTTATTTTTGTAATCGGACACTCTATGTTTATTTTAATAGTGCCGTTTCCCATGATTTTTCAAGTAGATCCGGTGTCCCACAAGGCTCTAACCTCGGACCTCCGCTTTTTATTTTATTCATTAATGACCTCACTTGTGTTTTAAAGTACTCTGAATATATTTATTTGCTGACGACTTGAAATTGTTTAGGTTAATACGATCCAATTTAGATACTGTTCTTTTACAAAGAATTACTTTTATCTTTTTAAGTGGTGCACAGATAACAAATTGCTCCTGAACATTGAAAAATGTAGTATTCTTAGTTATAATCGAAAGGCTAAACAATTGAATTATGGTTATAAAATAAACAACATTGTTTTTTCTCGCTCAAATTCAGTCTCGGATCTTGGTATCACGTTTGACACGAAACTGAATTTTCTCAACACCATTGATGCCATGGTCTCTAAGGTATATCGTAGGCCTGGAATTCTTAATCGCTAAACTAGGCAATTTTCCAGTGAACTTGTCTTGAAGGAATTGTATTAAAATCCTGTACGATCCAATCTGGAATATTTTAGTATTATCTGGGATCCTAATTACAGAAATGAAATTGAAATTATCGAGGGAATTCAAACTAACTTCTTTCGACATTTACATTACACGAAAATTGCTTTTACCTTCAGGATGTATCTTCTTCACGTCTAATTGATATCTTTAATATATCTAGCTTATGTTCAAGACGGGATCTTTTTTGCGTTCTTTTCTTTTACAAATTCATAAAAGGGAGAGTCGGTACCCCTATACCGCTAATGTTAAATTGGCCATTTTTAGGTACCTTTCTTTCACAATGTTTTATATATATATATATATATATTTGAAATTTTTTATATAGTTTAAGTATACATTTTCTTTCAAACTGAGCAGAATTCTTACATTAATATAGTTTGGTTTTATAAAAAGTTTTAACTGTGTGTCACGATGAATTTTTCAAAAATTGCCGTTTTGTAACACGCGATCGACACTATTAAGAAATTCTTTTGAAATAATAAGAACAAATCTGCTCTGTATATACATTTATATGTATAGAATAGGTGGTAAAAATTTCAAAAGCATATATAAAATATATTTTGAGAAAACGGTACTCGCAATTTCAAAAATAACATTTTGAGATAATTCAAGTTAAAGGTGAAAACATTGCATCATCAAAATATCCAAACACAATAGCATGAAATCTATGCATTTTTTAAACCTTTTCCTTTCATCTTTCTCTTATACATTTTTTGTTCCTCCTTCCCAGGAATTCCTGAGAAAAGACAAATTTTGCTCTTAGGAACCTTACCACAATAAGGCAACGTTACGCTTCGTAAATTCATTATACTAGAGATACAATCTCATTCATAAATTCTATGGATACAAGTTTTATTTTATTTTCTACAGATTTAGAATACATTTACATCTATACTGAACTAGCATTTTACAGCAACAGAAATTGTTTTTTTTTAAATTTTATTTGAATGACACCGTGCATTTTTCAAAAACTGTCGATTTCTGAAACGGGATCAGTGCAAATCAGAAATATATGTATAATATCACAAAACTTTCACTTCAGTATATACATTCACATGTCCAAGAAATCTCGGCGGTAATAGAACATCTTCCGTCAGGCAAAGCCCCGGGTATAGATGGAATCGACAACCTCCTAATTAAAACCATTCATAAGTGCTTCAATAATATCTTTCCAACCCTCTTCAACAAGTGCCTACATCTAAGCTGCTTCCCGGATTCCTTGAAAATAGGAAATATTATCTTATTCCAGAAAGGAGGAGAAGACCAGCGGCTGGCCTCCTCTTATCGTCCTATTTCGCTCTTACCGACAATAGGGAAGGAGTTGGAGAAATTTATGACTCACAGGCTGACTTATCATCTGGAGTCCACCAACAGCCTGAACTACCGACAGCATGGCTTCAGAGAAGGCAAGTCTGTGGATACAGCCATCAACGAGCTACTAAGAAATATTAAAACAGCAAGAAGAGATGGCAAGCATGTCTTAGTGCTCTCTATTGACATCACGGGAGCCTTTGACAACTTGCAACATCGAGCCATACTTAAAACTTTGGACGCCAGCGCTTGCCCAACTAACATAAATAGACTCTTTCACAGCCTTCTTCAAAATAGAAAAGTGACACTACTGACCCCACAAGGTAGGGCCACAAAGGAACAAAAGCAAGGCTGCCCTCAAGGTTCGTGCAGTGGCCCGGCCCTGTGGAACCTCGTAGCCAATGAAATACTCAATCAAGTCTGACCAGATAACGTTCATATACAAGCCTTCGCAGATGATTTTGTGCTGGTCTTTAAAGAGGATACAAATAAAAGCCTTGTAGAAGACACCCAAAGTGCAATAACCCAATTCAGTTCCTGGTGCTCAGAAAACGACCTTGCCCTTTCAACAGAAAAAACAAATTATATCTTATTCAGCAAAATGGTAAGAAGTCCCAAGATCACATGGAACGGGTATAAAATAAATAGAGTTAAATCTTTTAAGTACCTAGGGATACACGTTGATGATCGACTCAAATGGCTGGAGCACATTAATAAGCAAGGAGAGAAAGCCATCAAAATGCAGCAGAACCTCAAAAGAATCGCAAGTAGCAATTGGGGAATCTCTCAGATACACATGGACTCTCAATAAAACGGTTATTGAGAGAATGTTGGCCCACGGATCTTCAGCTTGGTGTCTAAATCCAACATTCAAAATGAAGAGCAAACTTTCTTCGATTCAAAGGCCCTTCCTACTCCTTATTTCGGGAGCTTATCGCACCACCCCAACGGCAGCGTTACAAACTATACTCGGCATTCCTCCCCTACACATGCAATTACAGTTCGAAGCCAGGTTTACTTCAATTTATCGCCTAAGAATCCCTCTTCCCCCTTTCATTACAGATACCCAACCGCATGACCTGCAGATGGAGGCAACAGGCTGGTCCACTCATCCTTCAGAATATCTCAAACCGAACCAAATCTCTTTTGAAGACGGAGAAGCATATATAGCCCGAAAAGACATTATAAATATTTTCACAAATGGCTCAAAAACCGAACACGGAGTTGGAGCTGCCTTCTGCGTCTCGACCAATGACATCTGGGCCTACCAGTGGTCTGCTGAACTCAACGACAACAACACCGTATTTCAAGCTGAACTAACTGCACTTCACGAAGCAGTAATATACGCATCTCATCTGCCAAACCACAGTACCTCTAAAATACACGTAGACAATAGAGCAAGTATCATGGCATCCTCCAATTCAAAGAGCACAAACGAAACAGCAAGAAAAATTTTCAAAATCCTCCTTTCAAATTCAAGAATAAAAGTCTCTTGGGTTAAAGCGCATGCAGGCAATATAGGCAATGAGAGAGCAGACCAACTGGCAAAAGACGCAACACAACATGGGCAACCCTATTCACATACTAAGCTTCCTAAACCCTACATAAAAGACCTCCTCCGGAAGAGGATGCTTGAGGAGTGGCAAACCTTATGGAAGAATGGCGATACAGGCAGAAAAATCTATAATATCATGCCCTCAGTTAGTCTCAGTCCCACTAACTGGATTAGAGAGGATGTTATCTTCTTCTTTCAACGTGGACATTTCCCTGCCTACCTCAAAAGATTTCACCTGTCTGACAGCGATTATTGCAGTTGTGGTGGAATTGGCACGGCACTTCACTATGCCACCGAGTGTATCTATACAGTGTCTTGGTATATGAGGAAGCCAGCGCCAAACTTCGAATAAGAATGGCTGAAAAGGGTCGCTAATAACCTCTTCTCCAGGCAGAAAATTCGTGGGATCATCAAATTCATTAGCGAAAACAGAGATCTTTTCCGGCCTCCCTAGCCTTCAACATCCCAGCGAGCTGAACTAAGTAGCTCAATCACCGAACATTCCACCTTCAAATAAAAGAAAGGTATTTCAACATCCAAAGAAAAGAAGACTATTACGAACTAATAGTGTAAAAGTGAAAATGCCTGTGCTGTACATAGTGTATATATTTCCTTCTTTTTGTCTATTTTGTTTTTCTTTTTCTTAAATAAAATTCCCGTGTCTTGTCCATCAAACCGTTCAGTGACCGGTCTGGTCACGGGGGTAAGGGACGGCGTTCTGTTCTGTATAGAACATGTGGTGAAAATTTCAAATTAGTGTATAGGATAGTTTTTAAGAAAAATATACATTCACTTTCGAAAACGATCACTCTGCATTTTTCTAAAACTGTCGTACTCCAACACGAGATAGACACAAATCATAAATATATGTGTAATATCTCAAAAATTTAATTTCAGTACGTACATTCATATGTATAGAATTTGTAGTGAAAATCTCAAGTGTGTCTATGAGGTAGTTTTTCAAAAAAAGCTTCAAGCAGTTTCGAGAACAGTTACTGTACAATTTTCGAAAACGACATCAATACAAATCAGAAATATGTGTACAATATAAGAAAAAATTTCCCTTCAGTGTATACATTCATATGTATAGAATATGTGGTGAAAATTTGAAGTATGTGAATAAGATAGTTTTTAAGAAAAATGTACATTCAGTTTCGAAAACGGTCACTGTAAATTTTTCAAAAATTGACGTACTCCAACACGAGATAGACACAAATCAGAAATGTATGTATAATATCACAAAAATTTCACTTCAGCATATATATTCATATGTACAGAGTATGAGGTGAAAATCTAAAGTGTGTGTATAAGGTATTTTTTAAAATAAAGGTACATGCAGTTTCGAGAACTCTCACTATGCATTTTTCAAAAATTATGGGTGTTTTTTCACATAAGATGAATAAAATCAGAAATATCTATATTGGGATATCATAAACATTTCACTTCAGTATATATTCATATGTATAGAATATGTGTTAAAAATTCAAGTATGTGTATTAGGTAGATTTTAAGAAAAAGGTACTTACATACAGGTTTCTTTTGCACAATCGGTGAAATATTATCTAGTACATGAAAATCAGTTCACAAAACCTAACCTAACACAAACTCAAAAATTTTACATTCCTGATAAATTCCTTTCCTTTGTTTTAAAAAAATCCTCTTATTTGTGTTATATTCTGTTATAATATAACATATTGCATTATTATATTAGTTTGTTTCTGTTATAATCTTTAGAAGGATTTAAAGTATAAACACAGATCAAACAGAACACAAAACGAAAGGTAAATGACTTGTTACCCATTGCATAAAACGTGGTTGAGCCGCTGAAGAAATCAAAATAAGCAAAGCCAAACATGCGAACACAATTACAGTTAAAATGCTGCTCGCTCGCAGTGAAATCTATAATTATAAAAGGCAATGCTTGAGTGTGTGTGTGCGATGTCCAGACGAATCTATCGCACTTTCAACCATGACATTTGGCACACAGGTAGTCTTAATGGTGACTCAATGCACTTCGAAGCCAGAATTTTAAACTTTTTTCTAGAAAATTGTTTATTTAGTATTTTGTGTTGTTTTGGGTGATTTTTCGCACAAATTTCTCAATAGCATATCTTTGGATAATTGTACGAAAAACATAGACACACCATCGGCAAGAGCAAACGGTGTCCCATCTAATGAAGTTAGTTTTGAATTTGTAACGTAATTTTCTGAATTATGAAATTTTTTTAAAAAAATAGTCGGTTCACCTTAAACAACTTAATTTGGAAGTTCAATTTCTTGCATCCGCCGTTCTAATTTTGTTATCAATTTGACATTTGTTGAAGTAATAAATATAACGTTTCTCCGGGATTTAAAACAAGAAAGGTTAAATTGAACAGTTGGTAGAATTTTAATTATTTTTTTCTGCAGTGTTAAAAAATTTTAGCTTCAAAATTACCTTCACAAATCTTCGCAATCAAGGTCGCGTGACGTATTGTCCCAACATGTATTTCGTCGAAACCACGTGACGTCAGAATTCATCTGCTTCGCGTCTCACATCTTTAGTTACAGAAGGCTGGAAAAAATTAAATGTCTTCAAGGAGCTATTTATATAATGTGGCTTCAAAGAATATTTCATCACTTTCTCTCTATTTTTTTCCCTTCCTCTCTGATTCATTCTGAATATAATTAAATACCACCGAAATTATGTTTGTCTTATTGTTACATTTGAAATCGTTTAAAATTTCTTTCGGTAAGCCTTCCCAACATGCATTGTTGCAATTTCATTGGCTGACGATGTAGAGAGCAGGATACGTCATAACCTTCAACTGAATGCTTTCGATTATTATTTTCGGCAGTGTCTTAACGTATTTATTTGTCTCGCATACTGTGCTTTCTGTATAATAATCGCTTTCACGTTGCAATTTTTTAATATTGTACCAGATTAACGTACTCTGTACTGTTTTTCTACAGTTGAAATGTCATTATATCGAATAAAAATAAGGGGTAAAATAAATAATGTGTGTCTTTTGTTTTGATTTTGCTTTTAAAACTTTTT
This sequence comes from Araneus ventricosus, assembly GCA_013235015.1. NCBI lineage: Eukaryota > Metazoa > Arthropoda > Arachnida > Araneae > Araneidae > Araneus > Araneus ventricosus. The sequence goes on along the minus strand of BGPR01016515.1, from coordinate 13,081 downwards.
CGTGCCATTGTTGGGCTTTTTTTTTTTTTTCATTTTATTGAAGTCCTGATTCCACGGGCAACGCCTTGCGCGACTGCTAGTAATAAATAAAATATCGTCAGGCTTTGCAGATGTAGCCATGGATTAAAAGCCCAATTTTTACATTTTCATGTGTCAATGTAGGCGTGGCTCGGCAATTAAAGGGATGTTTTCATTTTTATAAGTTTCTTTTTAACTTACTTCTAATATGAACAGGACCAAAAGATTTATATCGTGGAGGGTCTTGAAATGGAGAATTGAAATATATAAAAATTAGAACATCGAATTATTGAAAGTTATAGGGTACTGACTACCCTTAATGTTTCTATTTCAGTGATATACTGAACTCAAATACATAAATTTCGCTGTGCCTGCTTAAAGAAACCAAAGTTCATTTCAACATTTTTCGAGATTTAATTATGTGCACAAGTTCTCTTTGTACAAATTTTATAGAATTAAGTTCTCTGATGAACATTTGACTTGACTTGACATTTTTCATGTCTCCTGGTGTTTTTATATCGAATTGTTTACAACTTTTAAACATATGTGTTTTATTATGCTTTTTTACACTCAACTGTATTTAATTTTCAAGATTTTTATGCGTATTTTATGCGTTTTAATTTTCCGCGTTCTTATGTATTCAACATTTTCCTGGTGTTTCTACATGGTTTTGCGTTCAAATTTATACTCTGCAACTGATTTTTCTCTCGTGTTCATTTTCTTCTACAAACTTTTAAATTCCTGATGTGTTTTTAAGGATATGGCGTTTTTGTGTATTTAACCTTTTAATCCTTGCTTTTTTGGAACGATCTTTTGTTTTAATGTTTTAATTTTTAAAATTTTTATTGTGTTTATATGATATTAATATGACAGTATACGACTTTTAGATTCCTAGTGTGCCTTTAAATCTATCGATACGGAACCGTTCCATACGTCCTTTCATGCAAAAGACGATAGAAGTGCTAAACATCTTAATGTCACTCTGAAATTTCCACCCCCTTTCTTTAAGTTTGATTGATTTCACGCCCGCGGCACGTGCTTTCTTCGTTAGATTAGCCAGCCCAGATATGTTTGAGGAAGCGGGAAGTTTTCTTACAATTCGGACAATGCGAGCTGTAATAGTGGTTTTTGAGGGGGAAAGTGAAATTCACTTATCTTTGATAGAGGAGCTCTGACGTTCCCGTATTTTCTGGTTTCTTTATTTCAATGGCCTTAGGAATCAGAGGGTTAATGTTTTTGCGATTGGGTGTTTTCGTTTTAAATTATTTATGCGTTTGCAAAATTTTTATGGTTTTGGGTTTTGAACTTTTATATTTTTTGCATTCAACTTTTTTTTCCAATGCGTTTTCTAATAACTTTATGAGTTACTCATTGTAGCTTCTGTTCTTTGTGTGTTTGTTGTTCATTGCACTCTGCAAATGAAGTTATCTCTGTAGTGATCTTTCCTTTAAATAAATACGAATCAAAGACACGCAAACCAATATATAAACAAAGAAACTTTCTTTAAATTGACTTAATATATCTAAAGGGCACATCATAGCAATCCCCAACAACAGAGAACACAGGAGAAAACACACGCATAACACAACATCCGTGCACTCAGAGCAGAGACCTAAACCTCCGAACACCTGTCAGTTCTCGTAGTTAAGTACTAAAATTCTTAGATTATTAAAATTACTTGAAAACACTAAAGTTCCAATGCTAAAATTGACAAGTTAAAAACAGTTAACTCCTAACGGTGAGTGTCCAATAATAAAAATATAGATAATAGCAATCCTTGTAAAAGTAGAATAAAATTTGTTAAATATCTTTAATAAATAATTAATTATGAAAATTGGCCCCTTCCAGATATCGAATCCGCAAAGTCTAATTCAAATAGGTCAAAACGCGTAAATGATAAAAATGGATTTGCTAAAATCCTAAGTGACACAAGAGGCATTGCAATTTAAATAAGTAGACCAGGAATCCACCGAATTAAACACATTGCATTTGGGCTAAGAAGAAAAAAATTGTATAAAAGGATTTAAATGGGTAAAATGCATAAACGAGATACCAGAAAAATGGGAGAGGAAAATTAGAGGAACAACAACCACTCAAACCGACAACGGCCAGAAAGGTGTCAGAAAGTTAATAATATGAAAATTACAATGGGAATACATAAACAGAAACAAATTTTGGAAAAGTTTCTTTTGTATTTCAGTTCAGTTAACATTTCAAAATAAATGAAAAGAAAATATATTATTCTATAATATTTCTTATTTGAATTCAAAGTAAAAAGTAATACAAATATATATTTCCAATTGGAAGTAATCTTGAAAGGAATTGAACCTTCATTTAAAGTATCTATCTATTTTTAATTACTGATTTCCGTAATTGGAGAATTCTGTTACCGCCATTCGGAATCTGAACCTCTATATCAGTTGAGTGGATGGTTATACTACCAGAGAGATTCACTAGCGTCTCGCTCCCAGAGTCTTTCCTTATGCGATGAGCGAATCCATCTCAAGTAGTAGTTTTCGCAGGTGTGGAAGTTTGACAAGGAGGGACACACTCGGAATCGCTTGGGAAAGGATCTGGGATCCAGACGCTAGTGAAGGGATAGGAAAACACCGTGCCGGGAAAGAGATAATTATCGCTTAGTTATTTCATGTGCTGAAAATAATGATATTTAGAAAGTGCATTACAGATCTGTGGAGATTTTTGATAGTTAACGATGATTTCCTTTTGCAATGTCTTTCTTAAAACAGCATTAAAAATCATATTGTGCACATCTTTAAATTAGTTCATCTAAATCCTAAAAAACAAGTTTGACAGTATTTCTTGTGTGTTTTTTACATAACAACAATTTACTCTAAGGATTGACAACATAATCTTATAAAGTGCCTATCCTCAATCACATAAAACTGTGAATATTATGACTCATAAAAAATATTAGTTTTAATAATTTTGTCTTGAAATGTATCAGCTGCTGCAATATTGAAGGTAATGTGTTTATGATAAAGAAATTGTTGTATGAAATAAAACAAACCAATATCCAATTTATTCTAGCTTGATCTCTTTATTTGGTGTGATTAGATTTTATTTAATCTTATACATTGCAAAGTTTTAAGTGCAAGTGAGTTTTAAGCATGTTAAACTCTTTTGCATGGAAACCTAAATTTTATGAAATTTCAGTAGACAAGCAAAGGGAAATTCCTATCGTGAATAAATAAAATGAGTTATTGATTCTAATAAAGTTTTATGCAAAATTTTGCAAACCTGTGCTACCTATATCCCCTTTATATATATATATAAAGTAAAACAGCATTAAAATGAATCCACGAAAGGGAAACACTCTTTTTTTTAAGTACGACCTGTGATAATAAAACAACTTGCTGCCACAATATTTACTAGATATTACATTATGTTAGTGAAGTTTGTGATTTTCTTTTCTCTTGTTTTCCAATGTATTTGTAATGTATTTTTAAGAAATCTGTGGCTTCACTGTGAAAGGCAACAGGCTATTTTTCCTCCAAATAAGTTATAATCAAAATGTAATTTAAATTGTATATTTAACTTATAGCCATATGTGAGTATTCAGGATATTCAAACTTCATAAAATTCAATATTACTTTCGAAGATTCATTTTTAAAGACTATCAATTTGTGCAAGAACCCTCATCATTTTGTTTCTCTTAGCAATTTAGCTCTTGCAATGCCATTATCTTTGTGAATATTAATGATATTGAAGTTGGCCTATATATCTGGCTCTCAAAGTTATGAAGGAAAATTATGCTTCGTTTCGACTATGCACAGTAAAAAATTGCTCAATGTGTGGTTTCTCTGCAAAATCAATGAACGTTAAAGGGTTAATTGCATTTTTTTTAATGTCAAGAGTGTATTCAAAAATTGTTTCGAAAATGTTTTTGTAATACAATAATTAAAATTAATACAATTTGTCAATTTCTCTGTATATTTTTCTTCAGTTCATTGAAGTGCTGAATGATATTGCAAAAGAATATTAAATCATTTAACCAATCTATATTTGAAAATTCATCATAAATATTGTTTTTTCCTTCAAACAGAGTTTTATTTCTTGAAATAAGTTGGCAAACCGATTAACCACAACTGATCCATTGAATCTTGTTGTAAGTCAAAATCTCAGAATATGGGTACTCTATTTCCGTTAATAATTGTGAAAATTGTCGTTTATGAAGACCTCTTGCATTTATAAAGTTTATGGCTTTTATTACAACTGGCATTACATTGGAAAATATTTTTAAACCTTTCTTCACAAATAGAACTTGATGGTGTAATTATACAATGAAATTCAATTTCTTAAGCTGCTGAATAGAACCATTGCTTTTTTGCCAACATATTGGGAGCATCATTTGTTATCACAGAGACAATTTTCTGTAGGTCAATATCCATTTCTTTAAATGCATTATTAAGTTCTTTAAAATATCAAGACTAGTACACCTCCATTTGAATGTTATTAATTTCATTGATTCTTCTTTCATTACATTGCCTAATTTATATCAAGAATTAATAATTTAATTAAGAATTAATTGCTAATTTATTGCAAGAAAAATCTGCTATTTGTGCGTAACCATTTACATAATCATTCTCATCTAAAGCAATTAAATATATTTCTATACACTTTAAATCGATATGTATTTACCAAGATATGTATTGTGACATATTGGTAACTAATTTATGTGCTTTACAATTGAATATTTTTCTTTAAAATCTGCAAAGTATCATACATTCTAAAAATTATTGTTTTACAAATTCTTCAAAAAGAGGTTTTCCATGGTGAGGAATGCAATAGGTTGATAGAAAAGTAGCATCTGTAATGTTATTATTTGGAATCAAAAAAGTCTTTAAAACACTAGTTAATTTTTTAATATTTTCGATTGTCTGTTCTCTCTTTCACGTCTTAAAAAAATGTTTGAAAAATTCAACGCATTGGGTAATTTAAAAAGCCTTTGGGACTCGATGTTTGACCTGCGGTCATGGGTTTGCCACCACTGCTATAGTCAGAGTGGGAGATGGATTTTGTTATTTCAAAGATATTAATGTTGAAGACATAAGTTAATGAAATTCAATATTACAAAACTTAAATTGTAGAAGTGCCCGAGTTCAGCCATTTTTTTGAAATATAACAAATGTACCAAAAAATACAGTGATCGAACAAAATTCCTAAATGCCAACTTTGGAAAGGTGGCTGTCCATGGCAGGTCTACCAGGCACACACATACGTAAGCAGATATGTTAAAATTTTGAATTTATGATCGTATATTTCATCATATTTTAAATAATCGAAAATTCCTATTTTTATGAAAAATATCTTTTCTGAATAAATAATACAATAAATGAGTATATCACTATTATTAGAAGAATATGAAATAATTATATGACATTTTTCAAAAACATGAAATGTAGAAAAAAATCTGGATTCTGATGTCATCAAGGAATACAGGTAAAATGACTGTGTGCGAGGGGGATAAAACTCGCTTCCGTAAAAATTTAAATCTTATTCATAGTTAGCGGAAATTTTCGAGAAAATCCGTTGTAACTATGGAGAATCTGTAATGGTTGGCATGTATGAAAATTTATCTGGTTTTAGGTTAACTTAATTTTTCTTATTTTCATTGTTTGTTCCAGTCATTTTGCGCCACTTTCAGTTTTGACTTTAATGCTTCATTATTCCGACGATTCATAAAATCCTTACCTCAGTGAATTCCTACATTATTTTCATTCCAACAACTTGGAGTGCTTGAGACTACACATTTTGGATTATCATATCCAAGCTGTCGTACTATGTTTGTAAGTCAGACCATAGTACATATTTATTTGAACTTTTAATAATATAATCACAAAGCATTCTTTCTTGATCTGTAGTGAAAAGTTGTCGTGATGTAAACTTGGAGCTAAAGCAGTTGGATAAAGTATCCAATGTTATGTTATCATCAAGACCAAATGTTTTACTTTATTTTAATCTATAAATTTATGTAGAATAGGTCATTCCATATAATGTCTCCAGCTGTTCTAAGAAACATGCCATCTTGAAATGCTTGCATAGCCTTAGAAATCTTTTTCTTCTCAAATCATCTTGCTCCAAATCTCAAAGTTACTTAATTAAATTAATACTTCCATAACATGAGGGATACATTTTAACAGTGTTGAAAGGTGCCATTAAGTTTAAAGTGTCATAACTCTTTAGAAAAGGAATTTCTAGTTGCCAATAGTATTGTTATATGCAGAATATCTTAATTAATTTGGCGAATAAATCCAACTTATCTCATTGAATATAGAGCAAGAAAAATCCAGTGATGAAAAGAAATTTCCATTTTTACTTAGGTCACAACACATATCTCATTTCATAGCAAAGCACATGGTTTGTGAAATGGAATGAAGCCTATTGCCAGAAGATGTTCTCTTTTGAAACTTGATTAGCCACCTATCAGCCGATCAGCATTTCCAGTGGAGAGAAATGCTAACTGTTGAAAGGTGTTCACCTCTCTCTTACATAAGCATTTACATTTTAAAAATTGATTTTAATGACAATAGTCTTTAAATGTGATGTCAAATATTGATGGTGCATATATTATTATAATTATTTTTACTTTTTTTTTAAAAAAAATTACCATGCTTCTAATTCCCTGTTAAATAATTACTCTCAAATGACATGCAAACTAGTTTATGTCTATTTACTTATCACTGCCTAATACTTTGTATGGATCTGATTTCATAGGGAACTGAAATATGGCCTGTCACACATTACCAAAATAATCAAGATGTATTAAGAAATAAATGTTTGACTTCCCTTTTGTGCTGTGCCTAAAACTAACTACAATTACCATGAGATGTAACCTAGGCAAGAGAGTTTATTTAAACGTGTGGCTTAAAGGATTATATAAGATATGCAAGAAACTTGAAACAGCATTAAAAATCATAATATGAACTAATTTTAAAACAATTTATACTTAGTAGGTGTTTCTGAATGGAATCAAATTCATTCCAACAATTTTTGCTATTTGAAGTCCTTTTCTTGTTGAAAAATTTCACAATTTATTGATGCAGCAGGGCTCTTTTGTGAATTAACCAAACAATGTATATCACACAATATTAATTAGTTGATAAATCAGTCTATCAAAGATGGTATCAATTATTTAATAGGTAAATTTTGTTGCTTGCCTCAATTTGCATATATACGTAAACTGAGGCATATATTTTAGTTTGATATATTTGATTTGATTTTCTATTTGAATTGATGCATGAAAAATAATACAATACTTCCTTAATACTTGTTTATCTCTGCTAGAAGTTTTGTATGAATATGTTTTTCTTTCTTCTGTAAAATTATCAAATTGTGATATTGTTGCTAAAAGAATCTATGCTTTAACAGAATATACTTTGGCATAATTTGCAAAGGAAATTTTACAGTTGTATATAGGCATGTATGAATTAGGGTATTCAAAATAAAACAATAAGAATTCTATGAATCGGTGTTATTTTTAGACTCATATATTTGATTTTATTTCCTTATGAGGAATTTTAGACAATATATGAAGATTGATAACTTTACTAAATTAAAGAATTAAGCTTTTTAGGTTCATACAGACTTATTACATTTTGGGTTTCATTTATTTATAAGTTTTTTATTTACATTGTGCAATAAATGATTTTTAGTAAATATGAGAATTGATTAAGGGGACTTGGCACCCTATGAATTCCGGAAAATCAATGAAAATATCGATTTTCAAATTTTGAGTGGAAAATGATCCTCGAACCTTTGACTTAATTATCTGAAAGTTTCAAAACAATCAGACAAATATTTAGTGAGATATGAAGTTATTTTTTCTAACATTTCATCACTTGCCACGCCCACGTCCAATGTTTAAATCATGCATATTTCATCTGTAAGTCGCAAAGCCACCTAATTTTTTCCATAAAAGCAAAGCAAGATAGTTGTTTAAAACAGTAGCTGTTTAATCTTTGTTTGTTTACTTTTTACTGCTTTCTCTTCTTTATTATTTATGAAGCATATCGTCATCATCATCACTGCTTTCGCTTCTCAATTTGTTTGAATTTCTCACTGTCCATAAAATTTCAATAAAATGGTTTTAAATTTTTTCTCTGTTATAATGGTTATTTGATAAATAGTACTGCAGATCATTTATTAAATATTTTGACTAAAAAATTTGAAAAAAGTGAAATTTTTCGCCCTATAAATGAAGATGCTAATTAATAATTATAGTAATAATAAATATTAATAAAATTGATAACTTAGGACTCGCAAATGTCAGGTTATTGCTCTGAAAAAAAACTAGCTTGATATAAGATGTTTTTGTTACAATTTTATTGTTTTTAAAACTTTAAAGCTGTTTTTCTCAATTTGCTTTTTTCCAAAATTGTGTCTGCTACGAAATGAAAAAAGTCGATCTCTTTTTATTCTAATTACTTGAAATTTTTTCTGTTCACTCCCAAATGCATGCTTAATAGAATTAGGGATGGATTTGTAAAAAATTTTATTAGAATTTTTTTTAAAATGTACAAAGTGAAAAATTCTGATATTTTCCAAAAATTTTCACAAAATTTTGAACAAAATTTTTTTCCCCTGAAAGTAGATATCAAAAATCCGATCCCTGTTTCTATTAAGTACATTGAGAGGTCCCTTTAAAAAATTTGGAGAAAGATATTAAAAATTGTATGAAAAGAAGCATTTCAAAAAAGGGTTAATTTTTTAAAAAAATTTAAAATTTTTAAATTTGTAATTTTTCAAAATGAAAAATATTTTAGAAATTTCAGTTTCTGCATAGTTTACATCTATCTATCTACTACAAAATTGAATAACTTTGATCAAAATTGTAGAAAAAAAATTTGGGGGTGCCAAGTCCCCTTAATGCTATTACAGATATTTTACAGAAATTACTGGATATGACTAATTAACTATTCGGTTATTCTTAACTACTGAAAATAATTTATCTGTGTGTATTAATCTTGAGAAACAACTCTCCACAAAATATTCAAAATTCTTGAAATTCAATTCACAAAATATAAACGGAAATTCTTCAGATCTCGTAAGTTTTCAATTTCTCTAGTGGTCTGTTGTATGTAATTATTAACAGACAGATTTGCATCCTTTTGATAATAAGAATTTTTTAAATTCTTTGTAGACTTTAAAGATGGTAGAGTAAGCATACATAACAGGATATTAAAAGTATACGAATGAGAGCAGTTACATTTTATTTTTTCATTAGTAATTTATACAGTTGTTAATTTTTTCATTATGAAGAATATTATATTCTCTGAAATTTTTATATTATTATTCTGACACAAATAATAATAATAAATACATAATATTTTCTGGATGAACATTCCAGATATGAAATTGTACTAGCTAAGTTTGAAAAAATTCAAGGAGACATAAATTAAAGAGTAATCTTTAAATTAACTCAGCTAAAACTTGTTTTATGTACTCTGTATGGATAGTATATATAGGTGCATGGTATACAATGAACAGGAAAATATCATGTAAAACATTCAAGCATTGCTATTTATCTGTATCAATCCTTACGTTGCATAATATTACAGGCATTAAAATATATTATTACATAACTTTAAAAAATTAGATCATACAAAAAAGTAAATCATGCATCGAATATGAAATACTAGTATGAAATCAAGTTTAATATTTATAGAATTGATATTTTTTTAAATAAGCACTATGAAATCTACATGAATGAAATGAAGAATAAAGACTAATATTAAAAGAGATTTAAAGAAATTAAAATGTGTATAACATTATGTAGGAATAAAATACCTATATGTAAAGAAGTGTGCCTACTTAGGTGTCATTTGACCACAGTTGAAAATTACGAAGCCTATCATACTATAACCTTTTTGCGGCTTCAAAACACGGAGTAATGTATTTGGTTCCTCTTTACTTATAGGAATTTTCTATTGCAGGATTATTTGTAGAAGTTTTATCACTGCAACCAGAAATATTTTTTGTTTATCAGTTTCTAGTAATATACTATGCCAGCGCCTATGTACTACAACAGATTTCAATATGTGCAGAATCGACTGATAAGTAATTTTAGAGATGAGGGATGAAAAGTTATATAAGCTAAAATGATGCAAAACAGATCTATTAAACTTATTTTAAAACTGACACAATTTCGCAATAATCAAACTAGCAGAGGTGTTTGTTTTCATACAACTGAAACAAAACTAAAGCGGCAATGCATTGCATTCCTAACAGATTCAGAGTGGGTCCCTCCACTAGCGTCTCGATCCCAGACGCTTTCTCAAGCGATTCCGAGTGTGTCCCTCCTTGTCAAACTTCCCCACTTACGAAAACTACTACTTGAGATGGATTCGCCCATCGCTTAGGGAAAGACTCTGGGATCGAGACGCTAGTGAGAGTTTCCCCTACATTTCTGGAATCTCCCGGAACGAGTTTTGGTTCCCCGTATCTCTCAGAGCGAAATAAAATAAACCAATAAAACAGGTTTTTATTGCTTCTTCTCTTTTCTTTCTTTTGCAAACAATTTTCTGATTTCTTACCACAACAAGGAAGGATGGTTTATGAATGTGACAGCCAGCTTCTCATTTCATGTCTTCTACAGACTTAGTTTCAAAGATATTGGACATAACTATTCAGATAATGAGGTAGAGATGATTGGACATATTTAGAATTAAAACAAAAGCGTACAAATTCAATTCAAGTTGCGAATGATTTTTGAATAAAAATACATACGTGGCAGTTGTAAAAGTTGTTTTCAAATGTGCGTTTACAGTGATTATATTATTATGCTACCATTAAATATCTTTATGTTATTATCAAGTGCAGTCATGAAATTCTTTCGGAAATGAGACAGGTAATATCTGAAAAAGGAAAAAAAATTGTTATTGCTTTAATAGTTAATAAAAGCTTTAATTTTGAATGCCTGCTTTCATCCATCTTGTTTCTATTATATTTCGGAATTTCGATTAACATTAATACTCATAGCGCTCATTAGTACGCATATTCATTATGATGTCTTAAAAATTTCAAAAATTTAACTACACATAGCATAGAGAGAAAATTTACGTCGTTGGATTGCGGTGCAAACATATTGAAACATATTGTCGCGTTACGAAATAAAAGTGGAAATAAAGATTCTGCTTTTCTATTAATATTCTAATAAAACAATATTTTTATCATAATTTTAACGGAGGTAAAGAATGCGGAATGAAGGATTTGATAAAAAAATAAATAGGTTGGAATTTAATAAGAATAATAGGAAGCATTATTACAAATTGTATTTCAAATAAATTTTTAAATGTTTGTTAAAATTAGAAGGGGGCTGATTGTATGACATATAAAAAGATAATTTTCTGCTTTTTAATATATTATAAATATTCGTGCAATATATAATACAGAAGGTATTAGCGAAAAAGAAAGAGAAATGCAAAAAGTCGCCTTGATTTTCATTCTTTAATAAAATATCTTAAGAATGAATTATTTTTGAGTTGTAAAAAGCACAGTTGACCTAGAAATGCACACAAGAATGTCAAGTGCAAATTTATATCGCTACTGTTTGTAATTTATGAGGAGTTCTTGTGACAGATATACCGTTAAAACCAAGGCTTGATTAAGGCCTCTGTGGGGCCCTAAGGCAATGCAAATTTTGTCCCTCTCTTTTCCCTTTCCAAACTTCACAAATAAGATTTTTTAATCGATTTTAATTTAATTTTTATATAAGCAGATTTAAAGTAACAAATATTACGATACACTGAATTGACAAAAATTCAATTGCGGGTAAATTTCAAGAGAGTTGTTTTCAATATTCTCGTATAAAAATTTTTAATTTAAAAGTAATTTTAAACAAAATGGTAGAAAAAAGTTCATATCTTTTTAAGGCATTCTAAATATTAAAACAGAAATTTCGGCAGGACCTTTGACTTGTCAGTTATTCCGCCAACTGAAAAATATATGGACGATACTGATATGTAATTTAAAAGATACTTGAGTTTAATTTGAGTATGTTTAAGTACGTGGTCCTTGAAAATCAAGTGAAAGCACAAAATTAATTGCCCTGAAAATACAACAAAAATATTTTGGGCCGCCCAAAGTTATTGGGCTATTCTATCATTGACTCATTTAGTTCAAAAACAGGTACATATCTGCAATTTTAGTGTAAATATCATATACTTTATCTTTCACCCATATAGCGTGTTGCGTTTTTGAATTATGACGTTTACACGTGCACTGATAGACAGATCGTCAGAAAGACTCAAGAGGTTTGGTGCAAAATGTTAAACAAACCTACAGTCAGTGGCGGATTAGGTCTCAAAATTGTGATTTCCATGAGAGAGAAGGGGCTCTATCGTTTCGGCAATGCAATCTTAACATAACTTAATTTAATTTCTTACAAATATAATATTTAAAATTACTTATAAATAATAATATAATTAATAAATTATTATTATATTATTATTTAATATTAATAATTTTAAGTAATTAATTATAATAATAATTAATTTAATAAAACCTATTTCTAATCTAAAAATCTGTTATATTTGTTACTAATTACAGTATAATACACTGTTATTGAAAATAAGAAATACAAAATATGAATAGTTTTATGATCGAATATTAAAAAAATTTTAGTGATTGTATAGAATATTGTAATTTTGGAACTAAATTGTAATCTTGAGAATTTTTTAAATCAAACTGAAAATAAAGTGCAAATTTATTTTACAATTTCAATTTTAAAAAAATTTCTTACTCTCTAAGAATATCAACTCAAAAGTACAGAAGTGGTCCTCTTCCTCTTCATTAAGAACAAGTCAGAAAATTTTTGAGTTTACTAGATTACTGTACAAATCTATGAATAATTATTCTGCTTCCAAATAATCTAACAATTCCATTTAAATATAGAGGAAAATAAAGATTTCTAAGTTCTCCTCAGACTACTAATTTCTTAATATAGTCATGATCGCTTCCAGATTTTACTAATAACACTATATTAATCCACACTAAAAAATGGATTTAAAACTCCTTAAATACAAAGTCCATTTAAATTTAATTT
>BGPR01016514.1:0-34391 GCA_013235015.1 Araneus ventricosus | reverse complement strand
ATTTAGAAATACATATATCACTGAACATTTTGCAGATAGAATCCTGAAACTTAGTTTATAAATAGAAGAGTGTAAGAGGAACATTTTACTCGTTGAAACTCATACTCTATAGGGATTCTACAAAAATTATAATTTTTATTTTTTAATTAACATTCTCCACATGAACCAAAGTGTTTTCATACAGATTCTTACCTTATTAGATGAAGAATTTACAGAATTAATGCTTTTTCCACATTTTTGGGACACCCTCTCTTTCTCTCTCTCTCTCTATATATATATAGGGTGTACCAAAAGTCCTTCACACATTATAAAATTAAATATAAAACCAAGTAATGAGCAGAGAAGAGAGTGGTTTGCACTAAAATTCTTCTTATGGTGTGAATTTTTTCGGCTAATAAAAAAAAATTAGTTCCTAATTTTGACTATAGATGGCGCTGTACCTCATAAACAGCATGAACTCAAGATAAGCACTTTTAAAGAATTTATTTCATCTCAGGCATTAACAAATCATTTATCTTGTCCGCTACTATTTTTTGATGTCTGCACCTATCGTAGCAGGAGCCACAGCCAAACTCTAATCTAACTATTTCCACATTAAAACCGATTGCAAGCAGTGGCGTCTAGGACAAATACCGAAACTGTGCCACTTCCTTTTTTTCTTTTGAAATATGATCCTCATTTTCTTTTCTGAAAAGATATGCCTTAGAGTGTGTTAGATTGCAAAAATGCAACTACATCATTTTTCGGCTTTACCAGTACTTCTAAATAATTTAAATTTTCGCCACCAAAGTTTCTTTCTTATCTTGTGGCATCTTTGCCAACTTTTAAATTATCAACGGAATTTTTTAACGTTTTAATAATTATCTCAATTTATCATATTCATTTTTCGAGTAATCAACTTAATTATTAAATGCTTTAACTTTTTAAGTAATTTCTTTTAATGTTTCGTTATTTATTAAATTGTTAATTAATTTTATTCCACGGAACTATATGCTCGCCATTTTGAATGGCAGAAGCTTTTGTTTGAAATTCGGTTTTGAGCGTCTCCTGGCTGGAAGTTTTCCTTTTTCTTGATATATTGCAGCAAAATACTGAACGTAACGGTCGCACGTCTGGGTTTTTTTTGAGTCCGTTAGATTTTTCCTTCGGTTCTCGGCCTCTTAGGCGTGTAGACAAGCATGAAGATATTTGGCTGAATGTGACAGCGAATTCTGCATAAGATTGACAAGCAAGTTCATGTCAAAAATATAATTTTTTGAAAATTTAACGAGTGGCTGACAGTGCTGTGAAAAACGACTTTTTTTTTGTCTTGGGCCTCTACAGAAAGACGGTGTGCCAGTGGAATGGAAGGAGAGAATGGTGGAAAAATTACGGCGTACTTCGATTCTAAAATCATCTTGAAGTTACGATTCTAAAATCATCCTGAAATTACGATTCTAAAATCATCATGAAATAAAGTTTACCAGCTCATATACTGAATTGCAGTAAAAGATACCGCATTTTTCACCAACGAATGGAAAATTCCGTCTTGTCATTCCAAGAACAATAGATCAGCGCAAAGAAATAAAAACTTTCTCAAACAGCAAGAATTTGGCCACTAATGCTTCGATAAGTATTGTTTCTGCAGAGACATCTCTTTCGTTAGTATAATTGTTATTTTCTTAATATCTTTTTTTGATTTTTAAGCCTGCAACGTTTTTTTTTAATATGTAGCTGTATATATATTTTTTATGTGTTGGTTGTGTGTATCAAAACAATAATTGTTATTTCGATATTCTTGAACAGTATTAATTTAAAGTTCGTAGTAAATAATATTCAAAAAATTGTTAATAAAAAATATTTAATTTAAAAAATTTGTTTTCTTTAATCTCTCTATTATTGTATATCAATGCAATGTACAACTTTTGTTTCTGCTACTTCCACTATCGGCTATTAATTTTAGGTAGTCTAGAAAGATAGGTAATTAATTAAGTAAAGTGAAAATTGTATTTTATTTGTATTCATTTTTTTAGCACCAAATGATCATTTCATAATTGAATGTAAATTAATCTTTCGTAACGGTGCTGTAAATCATGTTTCTAGACTGCTAATATTCAAAATTCAAATATTTTAACTTAACAAATATTAATAATGAGCCCATTTTAACATTTAATCTCCCATTTTAACAGAGTGAAAAGATTAAAAGTGGAAATAAATTTAATTTAAAAAATATATATATAAAACATTTTCAAGCTCATAGGATTTCCACATTACAAATTTTGCACTCTAACCTTAATCTCTTAAAAATAGCTGTAATGAGAAAAAATGTTTGCAAGAAAGTTTTGATATATTAAAAAAAATATAAATAAAAGGTGTATTCCATTTATCTCGAGTTTGGAAAATAATACAAAATTTGTACAAATCTGTTAATCAATCGAAAAACCCCACATTCATATAAATAAAAATGAAGAAATTATATACATTGCGTTTTGACCATAGATAGTATAGCTAAAAACTCTAAACATAAGTAAATCTTTTGCTAACGCAGATAAAATCATACAAAAGTCCTAGTGACAAATATATTTAATAATATTCATAGTAAAATTCATTATATAATTTCATACATATCTTTAAATATATTAATCAAATTTTTCTACTAATAAAGTGTAATTATGTTTTATCTAGCACCTTATGATAAAGTTAAAATTCATTGCATGAAATTGGGGGTATGCTATTGCAGAGTGGAAAATGCCGATTCAAACATGAATTAAAATCATAATGATATTATTTTGTCTATGACATGTATAATTGCACTTCCTTATTATTTTACTAGACGTTACCAATGTGCATGAAAAAACGATAAATTATCTCTGAAAAATTTTAAAAAGTTTTTCATCCGAAATTTTATAAAACAACCTTTCTGGCTTTTATTGAAGCAAAACTGTTTCTAATACTAAAATGGTTGTACATGTACTAAACATGAGGAATACAATAAAAAAAATGACTGCCATATTTACATATTTAAATAATTATTTTAAGCTGAGTATTGGTAGTTTAATGATTTGTAAGTCAAAGCAAAATTTAATGTGTTTGTTAACAGTAAAATTAACTGGTGACAATAGTGTAACTCAGTAAGTAAAGGAAACAATTCACTATAAAGCAGGAATTGAATTTTATCTTTATGAATTTGTTTTCGTTAATTATTAAAGAAATCTTTTAATTTATCTTGATTTCAATGTCAATACGGAATGAAAAAATGTTCTACCAATTGCAAAACTTTATGCGGTCATTTCTCTCTCTCAGTATTTTATTTGTTTTTTTTTTGCGTTTGGCAGAACAACTTCATATAGGTTTTGCGAAATAAAATTAAAAATAAACACTATAGCATTTTCATCATACAAATTATTAAAATATTTAGTTCTAAAAGCAATGTAAAGATAGCAAACTTACGTCTTTTAAAGTTGCTGTAGTGCTCTTACACTACGCAGAAAACGGAGGTATATTTTCCGTTCTTCACTCTTTGCTGAATGCTGATTGAAAATAGGAATGACACTTTTGTTAACCATTTATCACTAGAAACTGATATCCAGTATCCAGCCAGTATGAATCAGACATACCGTGATAAAAGGGTCAGAAACTTTGCTGTGATAATTGATTCCTAACTATGTTCTCTTATCTCCCACACCACCGAGACACAAATTTGTGTCTCGGTGGGGTGGGAACTCTAAATAAGCTTTTAATTTCAGTGATGGGGGTTTGAGTCAGCAAATCTCTGAAACATAATATTGTTTATTATTTTGTCTCAGCTTGAAGTTTCCGGGTTGTAAAAATGACTGTATCCTTAAGATTTTCACTTTCTTTGTTGAAACCATTTCCATTTTAAAGAATGTTGGGAATAACAGCTACAAAACACCTACTTTTCTTAAATACGAGCAACTGATTATTTAATTTTGCTCCCCCTGGCAACTGCGCACAGTGCCCATGCCCCACCCTAGTTACGCCATTGAGTGTAGGATAGAGTGGATTGTAATGCATAATTTGTGTCTTCAAGTCTTCAATGACAGCCTCATGCGCACCCCTTGTCCTTGGCATGATGCGAAAAGAAGAAATGAAGAGGGATTTTGTCTGGGGAAGCTATAAGAATGGTCCGTTTCTGTTAAAGATCAAAATGTTAAAAATCAAATATGTTGGGGGAACAAATATTGGGCGGCACTAAAATATATTTGATGGGGTAGCTAGGATTATATTAAATCGTTTAAGCAAGGTAGATGCCCCAAATAAAGTATAATTTAAAATATATATTGAATAATTAATTAATTCTGGGTACTCAATCATAAAACACAATAATAAGCATTTCAAGCTGTATTGAAATAATTCACCTACCTTTGCTGACCTGAAAACCCTAGCTACTAAGAAAAGTCAATTTGCATATAGTGGTAGTACAATACTAGTTGTAAAAAACAAATCAAAGAAATTAAAACAGAATCAAAATCTATGAATTTAAATCTTTTTTATTTTAGAATAGTTTAAATTAAATTACTTTAACACTGCCACAAGTTATACATATACAAGATGATGCACATTTTTAGAAAATGTAATAACCAAATTAAAAATATGTAGCTACACATAATACAACGCACAGCAGGCTCAAAAAAATATATACTAATAAGGATATTAGGTAGAAACCACAAATTTAAGAAACATCTTGATTCTGCAGAAATGGTGGTACATTTACAAAGCACATCACAGTCTTTGTTTCGCTTGTAAAAAAAACTAACCAAAGCACACGTTGTATGAAAAATTCGGAGAATTTGTAATATCAAAAATTACGTTATCATCCTTGAGGTAATTCAGTCGCATTATTGGTATACTAACAAGTTTCCTTGCACATTTCCATCAACACACTGTTAACGTAAATTTTTGCAGAGCAGGCTATTGAAAAATTATTGCACCCTGATCATCTTTAGTGCAGGGCTTGAATATTCAGAGCACTCTAGCTACTGATTTTTTTTATCGAAAATTTTAGCACCAAAAGCTGTCATAATTTTCTCCAATTTTCATCTGAATAAAGAAAGATGAAAAGAAAAAACTTTTTTTTTTCGATGACACCATTCACTGCATGAAGGTTTTAAATTCGCAGAATCCAGAAGATTTCAAATTTGCAGAATCAAAGCTTACATCATCACACGAAAAAATCTTGTTGAAGAATACAACACTTTCATCATTTTTGCTCCAACGGAAAATAACAATATATATAAAAAATGATTGACTCTCTGAAAGCCTTAAGGTCCCCAGAAGCCTTAAAAAGGCCCTGGGACCTGCAGCTGCCAATACCTTCACTCGTTCAGAGAAGCACACAAAAGAAAGTTCCAATCGTAACGGAAAACGCTTCCAAAGCCAGACGCCAAAGCCTCATAACACCAAAAATCTACGCGAACCAAGATGGCGAAGAAATAATCCCGTAGCAAAATTTGAATTTAAAAATTAATAAAGTTGAAACCTTAAAGGAAACAACAACAAAAGTTAAGACAAATAATAATTAAATCGAAAACAAGGTAAATAATTAAGTAAAATTTAGATAATTAAATGAAAGGGCTAAAATTATCGTTTGAATTTCAAAATTTGCCAAAGTTGCCACAAGAGATGAAATAAACTTTAATGGCAAAGAATTAAAATAATTAAAAATACTGACAAAGCCGAAAAAATGATGTTGATGCAATATTTGCAATCTAACAGTTTCGTTCAATCCCTAGGCCCAGGAATTCCTCATTCATACAGTATCTTACAGTTTTGCCACAGTTTGGAGGTGCACCATACTGATGTCAAACAACGTTTGGATGCAAATGAAAAATCTGAGGGACAGCAAAAATTTGGATCATATCCAAGTAAACCTTTTTCGTGACTGTAGACTCAAACGAAAAAGAAGGGATCAATGACAAACATTATTGAACAATAAACCGCACCACACATTCAGTTTTAGATTATCGATGGTTATTTTTAGAACTCAATGTGAGTAAGTTGGTCCGAATAACCTCATATTTTGCCTATTGTCATTTCCAGAAAAATCGAATATTCATTCGCCAGTAAAGAGAATGCGTCATAAGAAATCAGCATCTTAGTCTATGTGTTCAAGCATCTTAATAGCAGATTAAATGACTTGGAATGTCATCTGGCTGAAAATATAGTGCAAGCATTGACTTACACTTTGCACGCAAGAAAGTCCACTCTTTTACGTAGAATTCCTTGCAGTGATATATACGGAATATTTAATCGCCTCGATGTATTCCTTGTAAAATAATTTTTGTGGATGCACTTGGCTGTCTGGTTCTTTCTCAATCGAAAGCGTTTCTTCTAAGCATTTTCTTACCCAATTCCAAATACTGTTTCCAGAGGGTTAGCTTTTGTTCGTTTTTTTAGTACTGAGCATAAAATTTCCTTTGGATTATAATGATAGAAATTGTGTCAATGTGCTAACTTACTGGTCGTCATTTCTGCCTGACAAAAATAATCTAAAAATAAAGAAAAACTCATATATAAACAATACATGTAAACAAGTAATGTTATCTATGATGATTTTTACGGGAACTTTTCATGTTTTTTAGGCAAAGCGCCATCTACGGGCAAAATTAGAAAACAGATTTTTTTTTTGGCGGGAAGAAATTTTCGCCAGGAGAAGAATTTTAATGCAAATTACAATCTTCTACGCCAATCACTCGATTTTGTATCTGATTTTAAAATATGCCAAGAAATCTTGGTACACGGGTATTTTGTAAAAAAAAAATTGAAATGAAATGAAAAGAACGCACCATTGCCTACATCTATGCAGACTGATCTGTCTCTGCCAAATTTTAGCGACATTGATGACAATATATCGTCCCCTATGTGTGAAGAAAAGTTCAGGGTCGCTGCACAATTTAAAGCATCTCCTGCCTCATCTCTTCCAGTCTTCTAGAAGAAAATGTTTTCGGAATTAGTGGATGATGTCAATATAACCAAGAGGTCGATATCTTCACCAACAACCACAAGACACTGTGAACTTTTTCTATTTCCAAAGCACCTTTGATTATTAGATAATCAGCTTTCTTCACAACAAAACATTCTCTTTGAACCTTAACACATAGCATATTTATAAGCCTTTGTTTTTTCTTATCATTTGATAAAAATTTCTCTTGGGGCATGGTGGCTGACATCGATTCAACAAACATAACATAACCAGCTATGTGTTTCTTTGTTCGTCTGATACGTTCTACTGTTTTTGTACTTTTAACTGCATCTTCAGAGTAACCATAAAAACAATTGTGGCCGCTTCAATGAAGTGCTTTTTGGCGTAGTAAAAATATTTTTTCAGGATGAAAGAAAATTATTCCTTTTCCTGCCACGACACCGACATCCACATCAAACACATAACATGCTGACGTGAAATGCACGTCAGTCTCGGTAGAAAATAAATCATTACTCATTGTTTGGCGCAGCATGGCCCATCTGGGCCCTTGAGCCATAAAACAATAACTCACTCACTCACTCGGTAGAAAATAAATCATAAAATATTGACTTGCGGGTCTAACGCACTCCTCCTTCATCAAAGAGTGATAATGGAAAAGGAACCAGCTCAAATTCAAAATAATTCTGTAACTCTGCATCAGACTTTTTTAGGAGAGAGAATCTTTTGAATATTGTGTCAAGATTCACAGGAAATAATTCATCATGAACTTTGACCTTGGAATTGAAACCACGAATAGGCATTACTCGGTTTTTCCATTTAAATTAAATTCCGTTTAATTTTTTTCTAGTTCAAAATCTAAAGATTTTAAAATGGTTATTTTCAGAGCAAATACGATAAAGCTATTGTTTTAAAACTAATACAATGCATGGTTATCCATTTGTCGAATGTTCGATGTATTCGAGAAATTTCGGAAAGCAAAATTTCTTTTCATTTATTTTCGAAAGATCCTGATGTTCGGAAACTTTAGATTTAGACGCCAAAGAAAAGATCTCTTTAATCTCTCTTAAACATTCCATATTTTGATTACTTCGTGATGTGTGACTCTTTAACAACGTTTCCACAAAAAGTCAGGCTTAGAAAAAATTTCTGTCGCTGACAAAGCTCTGAAATATGATATTTATTCCGTTAAAAATCATTGGGACTAAGTGGTGTGCTCCCAAAGCGACGTCATCAACGCATCCGCTCTCTGTGTTTGTACATTAACTATCAATAGATGATGGACACGTGTTTTCCATATCCCCAGATGGGTAAATATTCAATAATCAGCCACAACAGTAACAATTTCCCTTGTACAATGCAGCTTGCTTACTTGAAAGAGAACTGGGAACTCTCATTCCTTCAGGATTTTTCTTTAAAGTTAGTTGTATATTACTCTTCTCCGTTCGTGGCAATTTCGCTTATGGTAGTTTCTTATTGAAATAATTTTTTTTATTTGAAGTGCAATTTATAATTTTGGAAGATTTATTTTGCAAAATAACCGGTAATTTATTTAAAATACCGTGGGTATACCTGGATGCAAAAGAAACGTTAAGTTATTTTGAAAACTCCCATCAGATGAGAAATCTGTTGCTTTTAATTAATAAGCACGCTCTCATCCATTGCTGAAGCTTTCATATGATGTTTACCTCCGTTAAATCATAATAACAGTGATTTTTTTCCCTCAAAATATACTAAATAAAGCCTTTAAATAATTATAAAAGCATCCTGAACAACTTTAAAATATATATATAATAATTGGAGGCAGGGTGAACCGATAACCTGGTCCGTTCTCGCTTCAAGCCCTTGATTAGCGATTTAGGCAAAATTTGAAGCGCAGTTGTGAGCTTAATTTTCATTGACTATAATAAGAGTTGGTTCTCATTTTATTCAGAATTTCGAGTTCTACAACTTTTGTATATCAATGGTTCTGATAGCATGAATTGTTTTTGAGTACTGCTCGATTATTGAAAAAAAGTCCTATTTTCTGACTACAAATCTGCACGCAGCGACTAAAGCTCAGATAGCAGGAGGGAGAAAACTTAGTATAGTCATTCCATGCCTAAACTAAAGATAATAAAACAATTTCTAGCTTTACTGTAATTAATTCCGAATTCGGCCTTTTATAACGACCCAACTACTGGGCTAAATACAAAAGAAAACAATATAAGTAACATAATACAATATAAATAATACAATCCAAAATAAAAATCTCTATATGAATACAATAAAATGCAAAAATAAACATAATAAATAATTATGTACAAACATGCATAATGAAACGATACAAATGTAAAAAATAAATAAATAAACATACATAAAAATAAGCAAAAAATGAATAAATAAAATATAATAAATAATAAATAAATTTTCAAAAATAAACAGAAGGGAAAAAATAGGATTATAAGTACAACCTCATGCAACAGGGGCAAGAAAAAGAAGTACATTAAAAAGAATTAAAGAAAAACGAAGTCTGATATAAAAGTTAGAAAAAGAGAGAGACAGAGAAATATAAAATACAGTTTTGAAAAAGAAAAGAAACAGAAACAGAATAAATGACTTTCCAGAGTCTTCGAAAACTAACATATTTCTTGAAGGATCTAATGAAGAGTGAAGCAGACCCCGTCCGTAAAAACAATTCCAAATGTACAGCGCATGTAAAGACACAGGTAAAAACAAAATATAAGATTTATTTGATTCGGATTTTTCAACAAAATAAAGCGGACCTAAGTAATCGAAACCAGTCACTGCAAATGAAAAGGTTTCTCTTAAGCGGTCTGGTGGTAAATAATTTATATCTTAAGCAGTAGGTTTGGTCCTAAACATTTAACACAAATTTACACTTTGCAATTAAGAACTTTTCTTTCTGTCTAACCCTTTAAAGACAAAATATCTATCTTTCAACTCTGCTAGGGTCTCCAAAATCCTGGCAAGACCAGTTCTTTCGAGACATTTTAGTACGAACATTTCAGTGAAAATTTCTCGACTGGGTAATAAAACTGGACGTTTCTGTTAATAGATGATATTGGAAAATTGCAGCCGCCCACCAATTTTCAACAGTCCTTGATCATCAAGAAATGTTTTGAATAAAGCAATTTTTAATAAACGTGATATCTTCTTTTTGCACTTTAGAGGCCCAATTTCCTCCGAAAATTTCTTCTCTTGAGATTTTTTTGCAATAATTCTCTGAAATTGAAATTTCCCTAGTTCTTAATGGTCCATATTTTCTATCAACTTCATTTTTTAAGTTAAATATGAATATTTTAACCCACGCCGTAATTATTCGTAATCTGGAAAAATTATTGATTCCGCCCACTTTCCACTAAATCTTCAGTTTTGTACTCAATACAACTAGATTGTAAGATTTTACAATTCTTACCACTCTTTCTCTCTTCATCGGGTTCTTGTATTTCGAATTCAGGGTACTCAGCAAGCCAAACCCTGCGATCTCTAGGAAGCCAATCAGGCCCCTTGCAACCAGACTCGACTCTCCCTCAGTTTCAAGACTTTTCGTTTTCGCTATTTGTTGAAAGGTCGGCCGGTATTTTTTCAGCCGGACAATAGTTCCAGTACGGTTTTTTCTTGAATCTCTATAATCCCGGTTGCTCACGAAAGTCTTCCACCGGTTTGGACCTCCCCTTAATCAGTAAAGCACACCCGTAGAGTTGGTCCAATGGCACGTTTGAGAAATACTAAAGTTAAATGTCTACAAGACGTATTTTCTTATTCATATAGCTATGACAGCTCCCATGAGCGATAAGCGAGACAAGCTTAATTTCTTAAGAGGGGATATTTTAGACTTAGTTATGACAAATGCCCTTAAATTTCATTTTTTTTTCAAAAAAAGCTTACGCATATGACTGCTCCGTAGGCTTTGTCACTACTACCAGTAAAACAGTGCAACTAAATGTCTGAAATACCGGAGAAACTACAGTTTTCAAAGTAATGTCTATCGATTTCAAATCCTCTAAAATGAACAAATTCCTCACACCAACATCTAAGTCTGAGCTGTATGTCCAAAGATTATGATCGTTCTCACTCGGAATCAGCTTTCAGACAGTCTTGCATAAGAATTTTGGAAGTGACAATAAACGGTTTCATAAATCCTATTGGATAATAGAGTCTGCCGTTCATTCCTAGCATCAGTCTTATAGTAACTACTTGATCCGGATTCTCATATATTTTAAGCAACGAAAGATTCATTGTGTCCTTTTTGCTTTCCCAAATGTATCCCAGAAACTTGCTACAACTATTTTCTGAAGAGATAATATTCAAATTTTATCCTTCCTCCCATTTCTGCTGTAATGATTCCGAATTGGTTATCTACTTCCGAATATTTAAACTCAACTTTTTTATAACGTATTTCATGTCTCAATATATCTCCTTGACTTCGGTTTTGCTATCTGCTCTGCTGATAAAATCATTTCTCCACTAACTTGTAGACCACGGAAAATTCCTCATGATGCTTCGTGGGAGGGGCTAATTTAAGGCACAGTTTGGGAGGGGTGGCGCGAAGTGATCGATTTAATAAATCTAGCTGGACGAAACTCGAAACAGCATAGTTGTTATTTCTTGGTACCAATTACTTTACTGATAACTGAAATACGCAGAAAACAATAGACCATCTCTAATTTAGACTGTTAGTAACTGGAATTTTGCCTGTAATGGGTAAATTTTGCGTACTGCCACAGTACGTTTTGCAACCATCTAGAAGTGAGATAAGTGAGTTGTGTTATTTTTTGTCTATCTTATTTCAAAATATTTGCGTTCACATATAGACATTGTATTATCCAAAGTCAGTATCATTTCTAAGATCCATATATTAAATCCGAGTGTTAAATATATTTTTTACGATATGAAAAATATATGGATTTTATACCATTTCACTAAATTTTATTTGGAGAACAAAACATTTCCACGCAAGCTTCCTTATTCTAAGTTATATTTTTATATACCGGATGCATTGAAAAATAAGAGTACAATAGAACATACTCGGATCTGCCTGGATACATGTGTATTTCTTTATTTTAGGAGCCATGGTTCCATTAAAGAAGCAAAGACACTTTGATATTTGACGTGTGGATAAATACTTAATATCGTCCTTATTAATACTTAGTCACGTAGGTTTAAAGTTTCAATCACAAAATTATATACACTAGTTGAGTCTTTATTCACACGCCAAATATCAAAGAGTCTTTGCTTTTATAATGAAACCATGGATCCTAAAAGAAAAACAAATACACGTGTTTCCGGGCAGATCCGGGTATGTTCTTTTGTACTCTTATTTTCAATTCATCCGATATATAAAAATATAACTTTGAAGGCGGAGTCTTGCAGAGAAATATTTTGCTTTCCTAATGACATTTAGAGAAATTGCATAAAATCCATATACTTTTCATAAAGTAAAAAATATTGTTAACACTCGCATTAAATTTATGAAACTTAGAAATAATACTAACCTTAGATAACACAATGACTATATACAAACAAAATGTTTTGAAATAATATAGACAACAAATAAAACAAATCATTTATCTCCCTTCTAGAAGATCACAAAATGTGCTGTCGCAGTATGAAATTTTTTTCCCGTTACAGGCAAAATTTCATGAACTAACCGACTAAATTAGAAATAGTTTATTGCTTTATTCGTATTTGAGTTATCAATAAAGTAATTGGTACCAAGAAATAACAATGATGTTGTTCTGATTGCCCAGCTAGATTTTTTAAATCGATCCCTGTGCGACGTTCAGAGTACGCCAGGTCGTTCTTTCCACCCTCTGTTTCATATTTCTAACCATGGTTTTTTAATTCATTGCTTTAATCTATTCAGGAACCATAATAGAGAAAAATGGAGAAAAATAATGACAGATAATATTGAAAATGAAGAAAAAAGTTCTTTGGAATATGTTGAATAAATGAACATCGCCCAAGGAAAGGTTTCAATTTGTCGTCGATCGTGAGTTGGTCACCATATGTAATATTTTACTAGCATTTTCTAAATGTTTTAATAAGTGTTGTTGCATTTTTATACCTAAAGTGTTTGGTCAATTTTCATGAGTATTTAGTTGTGAACTTTTTTAATAAATAAGCGTCCATATTGGTGATCCGGACGTGAATGAACCTCGTTTCCTTTTCTGACGTACAGTTTAAAATGTATCCATCGGAAATTTGTTCATAATGGTGGTCAGAGTCTGGTGCAAGATTAATTGCGTTCTCGAATTCTCCTAAACAAGAAAAATGGACAAGACTGGGCGAAATCATTTTACTTTCAAACAGGACTAATACAGCGTTCCTATGGTGAATTTATTTTTGTCGATTATCCTATTGGTGTATGTATTCGGTATTTTTTAGTTGAATTAAAGGTTTTGATGTATGAAGTTAACTGTCTAGATAATTTTCATCATAATTTATGTTAGATAGTTTGGTTTTACATTTTCGTATTGGTTACTTTGAGTTTCAATATCCCATTTGTAATTACATATATGAAGGCAATTGCTGAAGTTATTTTTGTATTGTGATTTTGATTGCTTGGTTCAAAAATGCCTCGAAATAACCAGTGACGACGACACAATTGCTCGTGCTGGCGTCAAACTACCACCGTTTTGGAAGTCTAATCCCGCAGTGTGGATTGTAGAGCTTGAAGAGCAATTTGCACTGGCCGGAATTACTGTCGATGATACAAGATTTAATCATTTTATTTCTGCAGTCGATTCTGAAATTTTGAATTCTCTAAGTGATATAGTTTTGAGACCTACCGATAGTGATGAATATACAATATTAAAAAAGCGTTTGATTGAGTTGCATTCAGGGAGCGAAGCTTCTAAAATTGGTACACTCTTTCAAGGATTAGAACTTGGAGACAAGAGCCCATCTCAGTTGTTAACACGTATGATAGCTTCGGCTGGTGATACTGGTGAACCACTATTAAAATCTCTCTGGTTGGGTAGACTTCCAAATAACACCCAAACAATATTAGCCGCTTTCAGTGAGGATCTGGATGCTCTGACAACTGTTGCAGACAAAGTTAGTGATTTGACTAATTATTCCACTATTAATGCAGTTCATTTTACACTTTCAACTTCTGATGCTAGGGTAACCCAACTTGAACAAGTCACTCAATTGACTACATTAGTTTGTGAGCTTACTTCAACAAAACGCCAAATACGTTCTCAAGGTAGAGATAGACAATTTAACTACAGACGTAGTCATCTTCCTGATATCGGAAATATAAAGAATACTCGAACGTATTATCATTCTAATTTTGGAAGAAACGCAAAGAAATAAAATTTTCCTTGTTCTTTCAAATCGCCGGAAAAGTAAATCGGCGATCGTCCACTGGCCATGGCAATGATCGTCATGTTGTTTGAATTATGTTGGCTGATAGGGTTAGTAAACTGAGATTTTTTGTGGTTACCGGAGCAGATGTGTCCGTTTTGCCAAACAATTATGCTCCAACACCTGATTCCTCAAATCAGTTACTCCTCTTGGCCGCTAATGGCATGAAAATATTGACTTTCGGCCCTAAGCGCCTGACCCTAGACTTGAATTTACGTCGAAACTTTACTTGGCCCTTTATAATTCTAAATGTTAATCTACCAAGTATTGATGTTGATTTTTTGAAACCCTTTAACTTTTTGGTAGACGTTAAGAGTGGCTGTTTGATTGATAGTATAATTAAATTAAGGACTCAACGCAAATACTGATTCGTAAACTTCTGGTATATCTATTTTGCTTGGTGATTCAGAATTATATGGGATTTTATCGCAGTTCCAGGATGTAACCAATCCATCTCAGCCAGTGGAAAACAATAAGCCAACTTAAATCTATTACTTCATCGAAACAACTGGTCAAACAGTATTTTCGAGTCCTCGTCACTGATCTCCCGAGTTACTTAAAATAGCGCGTCAGAAATTTGAATTTTTAATGTCTCAGGATATAGTGCGTCTTTCTAGAAGCCCATGGGTAAGTCTCCTACTCATGGTTAAAAAGTCTAATGGCGAATGGAGACCGTGTGGCGACTACCGTCCTTTGAATGCAATTGACATTCCTGTTAGGTACCCAGTAAGTCATATCCAAGATTGTTCTCAAATTGATTCCAATAAAACCATTTTTTCCACCCTAGATTTGGTGAGAGCTTATCATCAAATTCCTGTTAATCCGACAGACATACCAAAAACAACTATTACAATTCCATTTGCTCTTTTCGAGTATGTTTTTACCTTTGGTTTACGCAATGCCGGTCAAACGTTTCAAAGCTATATACATCGTCTTTTCTAACTTAGATTTCTATTATCCATAATCTGACGATGTATTAATTGCATAGAATAACGCTGAGGTGTACAAACAACATTTGAAGCAAATATTTCAGCGATTGTCTCAACATGGCTTAAATCCCAACTCTTTGAAATGTGTTCTTGGATAACCATGAGTAAAGTTTTTGAGAGGTCTGATCACATCCGATGGTTTCAAACCTTTACCAGAGAAAGTTCAGGCTATTTCTCAATTTCCAAAGCCTCAAAATATTGCTGAACTTAGTGCTTCTTGGCTATGATTAATTTTTACTATCGTTTTCTGCCTCATACCGCAGATACACATGCTAGTTTAGATGAATTTATCAAAAATTCAAAAAGAACGATAAGCAACCCGTTCCCTGGATAGACGTCACTCTTGCAGCTTTCGAAAAATTCAAAGCTAACATTGTTAATAAAGTTACTCTGAATTTTCACGCACCTCACCAGCAATTATATGCCATGGTCGATGCTTCTGATTTAGCTATAGCAGCCGTTCTTCACTTTACTACATCAGATGGTCATAAACCACTTACATTTTAGTCGCGAAATCTTTTACCTTCAGAACGTAAATATACTACGTATGATAGAGAACGTCTGGCAATATACGCAACCATAAAACATTTCCCACACTTATTGGAAGGTCAAAATTTCATAATATTCACTGCCCACCGACCTCTAACGTTTTCTTTTACCAAAAAATCTGACTCCTCCACCACAAGACAACCTAGATATCTAGGCTTCATTTCGCAGTTCAGCATTGATATCGGGCACATATTGGGTTCAAAAAAGTTTTCTCCGACACTTTATCCCGTATTAACGACAAGCATTTACCAAAAGTGGACTTTTCTGCCATGGCGAATGCGCAGGCTTCTGATGAAGGACTTCAAGCACTTTTCATGAAAGAATGAACTGTCACCTCTTCTGAAACCTCTCTCGACTGACCACACTTCACAGAAACTCTATTGTTATATTAGAAATGACAGTCAGACCTTACGTACCAGCATGTTCCAGAAAGACAGTCTTCCAATCTTTGCACAAGCTCTTTCACCCAGGCATCCTTGCCACCAGACGTCTGATTGCGGAGAGATTCGTATGGCCATCTATGCAGAAAGACATATCCAACTGGACTCGTTCATGTCTGTATTTCCAAAGGTACGAGGTAATCAGACACACCAACAGTCCTCTTCAGTCTTTCCACCTACCTTCCACGAGATTCGATCATGTTCACCTGTATCTCGAAGGACCTCTTCCGCTTTCAGGCAACTGCGAATACCTACTCACCTGTATAGACCGTTTCACATGGGTTGAGGCAGTCCCCATCTCCGACATTTCCGCAGAAACCGTTGCGCGTGCATTCATGAGTCAGTGAATCTCACGCTTTGGTTTACCTCCAATCATCACAACGGATCAGGGACGACAATTCGAAAGCACCTTGTTTTCTTTGCTAAGCAAACTTTTGGGTGTTTAAAAGATCATGAAGACCACACATGCAGCTTAGGAATTGTCGAGCGCTTTCATCGATCTTTAAAGCAAAGAATTAGATATCACGCATCTCAAAAATGAACCGAATCAATTCCAGTGCTTTTGCTCGGACTCAGAACGGCATTAACGGGTCTATTCTCATACCCCGGTTGGGTTGGGAGCGTTTTGCCTTTCGACCGTGAGACGTTAATGGCTTTTTCTCGACCGAAGGAAGGTGTCTGATTCTCGTACCTCGGTCGTTTCGAACATCTCGCTTTACGCCAGGAAGTGATGTATTTCTGCTGCGCGCGCAGCAAATCAAGCGATCGTCATGCGTTTATGGTTTCAGATTCAGTTCGAGTTTTGAATCGCCAAAGGAACTATGGCGAAGCGTACATTTGCTTACCAATTCGAAATTATGTTGGATTATTTTGAAAAATATCCACAAATTTTAAGTGGGAAAGTTGATCGTATCTTTTTCAAAAGACACCAAGGGTAAGAGGTAATGTATTTTCTGCCTACTGCTCAGAATTACTGAAAGATGATCGAGAGTCTGAAACACATATTTGGTTAAGAAGATATGTTGGCTGAAATGTGTATTATAGAATTTCTGAAGCTAGTTATTAAAAATGTAGGAAAATCTTTGCCCATTCATGCTGTCTATGGCAAATTAGAATCAGAAATTATAGCTCTAGATTCACTTGGCGTTACTTCTGAAAAATGGGCTACATTATTGTACCCCTTAGTAGAAAGCAGTTTATCAGAAGATATTTTACGAACACACAGAAGAACCATTCATACAGATCCAACTCCTGAAGGCCGTCTGAAAAACTAATGAAATTCATTGAAACGGAAGTAGAAGTTGAGCAAAGAATTTCCATGGTTATGGATTGTTTCGGACTTTCAGAAAGGGACTTCAGAAAGGAAAACAGCCTGTCTTTTCTGATCAGAATCTCATGATATTGTTGATTATTTTGTTGCACAGAAGATGTCTTTAGAAGAAAAAAGGGCTTTAAAGGGTAAAACAGCATGTTTTTCTTGTTTGAGAGTCGGGCAAAATTCTAAAATGTGTAAATCAATACTTAAATGTGTCATATGTAGTAGACACCATGTTCCTGTAATGTGTCCCACTTTACCTAAATTTTCAGGAAAAAGTAGCGAAGGAAAAGTTGTCAATGAAGAAGGCTCGATAGGGCAAGATCTAACTTCTTTATCGAGCTTTTTAAAATCTCCCAAAGTGTTCCTGCAAACTTTGCTCATTAATGCCAAGGGATCACATAAATGCCTACGTGTTCGGGCTCTTCTTTATACGGGATTCCAGACATCCTAAGGGATACGGCATTGAGTAGGGTTGTAGGATTGTGAGGCAGGAGCTTCTTATTTACTCTTATTTTAGTAGGAAGAAAACTTGTGAAAAAAAACATTCTTTGTACAATGCAAAATTAGGAAATCTTAACGGAAGCTTCATGAAGCAATTTGAAGTATTAGATCAGTCGGTATTTTGTGATAGTGTTAGCCTTGCGCCTAAAGGTTCATGTATGAAAGAACAGAGAGATAGAATATTGTAATTACAGATACTGAAGATCTGTGGGGCCCATAGAGGTATTAATAGGAGCTGACATTGCCGCCACTATTCTTACTGGAAGACAAGAGAATTAGCCTTGAGGTATTCTCACCGTAGAAACTCATTTGTGTTGGATTGTATTAAGAAAGCCATCGTTGGATGAAGATACAGAAAAGTTCGCTATGTTGGCCAGATCATTGATTACTAAAGAAGCATCCATTACGGATCTTTTGAAGTTAGATGTAATAGGCAAAACGGATTCAGCGGCAAATGTATCTAAGGAAGAAGAGATTTGAAAGCTAAAGCAAATTTCCTGAAACCAATCTCGCTATGAGGTTGCCATGCCATGGAAGGAAGATGATATTCATTTATCTTCTCATAAAGACTTTGCCTTAAAACGTCTTCAAAAAATAACTACAAAGTTTAAATCGTACAATCTCTACCAAGCGAACGATAATGATTTAAAGGAATGGAGCGAATTGGGTAGTATTGAAGAAGTCCCTCCTGATGATGTTAATAACTTTGGGCATTACTTACGTCACAGACCTGTGATAAAACATGAGGGCCCTATTAGCACCGGAAAAATGGCGAATATTGGAAGAATAATGTCCTGGAATATTGCATCTTGTCATTCTGTATGATTCGGCTCGAATTATAATTTGTTTGGAGGAGAACATCTGTGAATGTTTGAAGTGTGTTTCGGTAACCCCTGAACAGAAGCCTAATCCACGGCGTGACCAGTGGGTCACGACAGAAGTCTTTCCCCATTCTTTCTTTATTCCTAGAACCAAGAGGGTGAGATTGTGACTTCAAAGGCACTTTGACGTTTTAAAGCCCATTGTATTTTGTATTACGGGCTGCGGGAACGTGGTGAATGGAGGGTGCGACATGCTTAGAGGCTCCCAGCAAGACGCTCAGGTGCCCATTCTCACCCTCCATAGTAAGTCTGCATCAAATTTAGTAACTTGTGGCTCAATAGACAGTTCTATAGAAGATCAAAAGACAAAAATCCATCTACACCTACATTCGCTTTTATTATTTGTATGCATTTGCACAAAATAGCATTTATTGGAAGCAAAACAATTGATTTAATTAACATTTTAATTTATTTAAAATAAATTTTAGTTCCAGGTGTGTAAAAATGACTGCTTGTCTTTTACTTAAATCTGCATTTTTTTTTACTCGATCTTGATAATGCTTGGCACATGTACTCTTCAAAAACAAGAGGAAAAATCACTGTCAGTTTTTGCAATTACCAAACTTAACTTGAATTTCAGGTAATTAAGAAATTCAGAATTTTTTTTTTTGTTTTTTCGCAATATCTACCAAAAATATAATTTCACAAGAATAATTTTTACATCATTTTAAAAAAAATTAAAAACTATCTTTTTAATGATATAAATTTAAAGACAAATTTCTTAAAAAGAACTTGCAAAATTACTCCGATTTCAAAATTCCAAATCATCCAAACAATTTTCTTTGTATCTCTTACAATGGATGTCCTACTATCGGAGGTCATTTTTCTTTCACACATTGTCGCTAAAACCGTATACGAAAAATTTAACTTATGGAAATTAAACTCAGATAATGTTAATCATATTTTTGTTATTTTAAACGTGAAAGTGATACTAACACTGCGGAGCATAAATTTATTCATTTAGATTAAATTATGTCATATACAACACCCATGTATTCAGTATTGGTTATAATATTGACATCTTGGTGTGCATTTTTAAAAATAATGTATTGTTACCAATTCATTGTTTTGGTTTGAACTCATTTAATTCTGCTTTCTACAGAGAGTTATTAACATTTAATTTTGGGTATGGTGGACGTTGAAGCAAGGAGTCAAAACATAACTGTCTTCACTGACAATTTGTTTTGTGTCGTAAAGATTAAAAAGTACTAAAATGAAATATAAAGTTGTAGAATGCAGACGTGAAAAATAAAATTTCTGTATTCCAAGTGTCGACAGTCTCACCTTGGTCCAAGTAAATACTCGAAAGCTTAGGAATTGGAGGTCGTTTTGCTAAGATCGACACAGAATGTGATCAAATATTAGAAATTCCAATCTGTTATTTTCTCATCAAAGAGACTTGTAAACAACACATTTGCCAAAAATTTAGTGAATTTTGGAAACATTCTTTACCCGCTTGAAGGACTATATCGTCGCTTAACAAGCAGCTCCACGTACTTGTCTCAATTTTTTGAAATTTCAAAGAGGAAGAAAAAAAACTGAGTTTTTTGCAACCAGTACAGAATATTTCTGAATTTTTTTTCAGGTATGGTAGGAACAATAGGTCTCATCTTAATATCGGATGTTAAAAAATATCAGAAATATTCATTATTGTTTACGAAACCTCAGCTTTATTTCTCTCTTTGAAATTTCAAAAAATTGAGATAGGTGGAGTTGTTTGTTAAGCGACGATATGCTCAATGATAATAATGACAAATATTTAATTATCCATGATCCTTTCTCCTCACATTTATTTAGAGTTAATTTAGCTAAAAGCCAAATTATATTTGAGAAGGCTTGAGATTTCTATATGATGAGGACCATTATGTTTTTTATACTTTTTTCCTCAGAAATTTTATTTTTCTGTAACGGTTTGCATCCTAATAGACCTTCATGGACAGAGAATATTAATTGTTTGTTTGTTTAGTTATATTAATGTCCCGTTCTGAAGCAACACAAGAGCTATTTTGGGAAGGACCTCTTAATTTTGAACCTCTGTCAGATGACGAGCACGACACCTGAGCTCGCACCCTCTCTCCAAAATTTGAACCTTGGTCAGATGACGAGGACGACACCTGAGCCGACACCCCCTCTCCAAAGTTCCGCATAGCACCAACGGAAGGGCGTTTGGCCCCCTGCGTATGATTTAACGTGCAACAGACCCAATACACGACTTATCTTCAGTGGAATGGGGTTTTAAACCTGGAACCCTCCGCCCGAAAACCGAGACATTACCACTAGGCAAACGTCACCTACTTGGAGACATAAACTTAAATTTAAAAGAACTTTGTCTTTAAGGAAGTCTGAAGATCATGATCATATTAAGAAATTAGTTGTCTGAGAAGAACTTAGAAACCTTTATTTTACTCTCTATTCAAATGGAATTGTTAGATTATTTGGATGCGGAGTAATTATTGATACATTTGCACAGTAATCTAGTAAACTCAAAAATTTTCTGACTTGTTCTTAATGAAGAGGAACAGGACCACTTCTGTACTTTTGAGTTAATAATCTTAGAGAGAGAGAATTTTTTAAATTAAAATTGATAAAAATTTGCACTTTATTTTCAGTTTGTTTTAAAAAATTCTCAAAATTACACTATAGTTCGAAAATTACAGTATTCTATGCAATCACCAAAATTTTTTAATATTCAATTATAAAACTATATTAATATTTGGTATTTCTTATTTTCAATAATAGTGTATTATACTGTAATTAGTAACAAATATAACAGATTTTCAGATTAGAAATGTGTTTTATTAAATTATTATTATAATTAATTACTTAATATTATTAATATTTAATAATAATATAATAATAATTTATTAATTATATAATTATTTATTATTAATTTCAATTATTATAATGGTAAAAAATTAAAATAAAAAATGTAATTTAAGATTGCATTGCCGATACGATAGGGTCCCTACTGACTTATGGCAATCCCGATTTTGAGACCCAATCCGCCACTGATTGCAGGTTTGAGTCTGTCTGCCGATCTGTCTATCAGTGGGCGTGTAAACGTCATAACTCAAAAATGTAACAAGCTATTTGTGTGAATGATAAAGTGTATGATATTTACACAAAACCTGAGGATCTGTACCTATATTTAAAATAAATAAGTCAATGATAGACTGAGAAAACAACTTTGGGCGGCCCTAAATATTTATGCGGTATTTTCAGGACAATATAATTTTGTGCTTTCATTTGATTTACAAGGACCACGTACTCAAATTAAACTCAAGTATCTTTCAAATTTCAGAAAACTATGCATAGGAATTATTTCAAGTTTTCATATCAGTGTCGTCCAATATTTGTTTTCAGTTGGCGGAATAACTGACAAGTCAAAATTTCTGTTTTAGTTTTTAGAATTCCTTATGGTCTCCGAACACGTTGAAAAGTCGATGTTCGGCCAAAATTCCCATTTTTTTAATTTTTGATGTTTTGGATAGTTCATTCATTTACCTTTCTAAAACATATTTACTTTTGTCGGTACGTTAATTAGAAGATGATATATTTATTGTTTTATAAGAAACCGAAAACCGGAAGTGGGCGTTTAAATAACCGGAAGTTTTCATTAAAAGGGACAGAAACCTGTCAAAAATTCTTTTTAAACTGCATTTTTTCAAGTTAATATGATGTTAGTATATTTTTAGGAAATTTTTTTAAAGTTTAGATATTTAATTTAAGCGCGTGGCAAAACTAAAATTTGAATTTTCTCAAAACTAGATGTTATGCATAATTTTCACACTTCAAACATGATAACTCAAGATATTATCATTCGATTGTTCTGAAATTTTGTGAACACTTTCTTCAAATGTGTCTCTAGTGAATGTTCTAGAATAATGTATATTGTAACAATATTTTTTTAAATTATGGTCTTTTATTTGAAAAATGACATAAAAAATTTGCTGAAAATCTTATAATGATTGTTCGATTAGCTCTAAAATTTTTATTTATCCAAAGAATGTTAAGATTCTAGTATAAGCACTAGTCCATAGTATGTGGTTTATTTTAGTATTAGTTTTATTTGAATTATTACAAAAGTTTGACCTCTAGCATGTTTGAAGTTCTGGGGAATTTCCTCTAAAAAGCAGCAGAAATTCAAGATATTTGTAAATTTATAATAATTTATGCTCAAAAATCATACTCTAATATCAATCTTCATTAAATTCGAATCTAAAAAACATATTTTGGTGTTTCCATTTCACAATTTAAAAAAAAGTGCTCCGAACGTGTTCGGATACCTTAAAAAGAGATGAACTTTTTTTTACTATTTTGTTTAGAAATGCTTTTAAATTCAAAAAAAATTAAACTCAAATATTGAAAACAACCATCTTGAAATTTACCCGCAATTTAATGTTTTGTCAATTCAGTGTGTCGTAATATTTGCTACTTTAAAATTGCCTATATAAAAATTAAATAAATATCGATTAAAACATACCTGATTTGTTAATTTTGGAAAGGGAAAAGTGAGAGGCAAAATTTTCATTGCCTTAGGGCCCCACACAGGGCTTACTCCGGCCTTGGTTTTAATGGTATATCTGTCACAAGAACTCCTCATAAATCGTGAACAATAGCGACATAAATTTGCACATAATGGTGCACATCTAGGGCGCATTTCTAGGTCAATTGTGCTTTTTACAACTTTCAAAAATAATTAGTTTGTAAGATGCTTATTTAATTAAGGAATAAAAATCAAGGCGATTTTTTGGCATTTCCCAAATTGTTCGCCAATAACTTCGGGATTATATATTGCACGAATATCTTCGAGGTTCACGTGAAACTTTAAACATGAAAAAAGTCTTCATTGATTTATTTATTACTATCATCCTCTGACGACCAGCTTGTTTGCGGGCAAAAGTGACTGAGTTTCATTTTAATTTAATCCTCTTAGGTATAATTTGATGTTCATAGTTTCCTTAACAAAGTATTTTTAACCTTCAAATTGTGATAGGCGTATAAGTCGTGTTTTTAAAGTAGTCTTGCACTTATTTAATTTATTGCCTTAATGAACGAGCCCTCGTGTTGCTTCAAAACGGGACGTTAATATAACTAAACTATCCTACGAACTAAACTATCCTTAATGAACGTCCTAATGGACTACAGTCACATGACGCAATTCTCGGCGTAATCTAAGATCTAGTTGCATGCTTCCTTTTAAGACCGGACACACTTCCGTCCTTAAATTTAATTTTTTTAGTTTATAGGTAGCCTTGGATACTGTAAAAAATAATTTAAAAAATTTTGCATATCCCTCAAACTCAGGAGTAGACCCGTACAATTGTGCGGGTTAGGCTTTTTCTGTGTCAACGTGAACCCGTACAATCGTGTGGGTTAGGCATTTTCTTAGTCAATGTGAACCCGTACGATCATGAGAGTGAGGCATTATCTATGTAAGTTCTTCACCTAATTTCTTTTGTCATGGTTTAGTTTTCATTCAATATTAATTACTCAAAGAAACAAATATTTAAGCATCGTAATAAATAATTTATAATTTATAAGAAAAAAGATATTTGTAAATAATGAAATAGGAATTTTAATGACTAAATTTTTTAAATGAAAATATTTGAAACAAACCTTAGTTTGTGATAAGCATAAATATACCTCACATTTCTCACACCGAGTTTAGAAGTGCTTTCTTCTGAAATAAGGGATACTTCTGTATTTTTAGAAGGCAAATGAAACTTCACGGATCATGCAATATCTGGTTGTTCGCTTGCCATTCTTCTTGCACAATAGAAATTGCAGCGCCTTCGCGAGATGTCGGATGGCCCCCTTCAAATCCCTGCTTCTTTAGAAGATCTCCCTGTATTTCCTCCAACAATGTCTATCGTGAGCAATTGCCTTTCCTATACTGATTATATTCAAGGAAGGACCACCCATCATTTTCCACGATCATTAGGACTGGCGGTATTTTCAGATGTACATACGTGATCGCTGATTTTAGCGTCAGTTTTGACGCCTTTTGTACCTAGTTTCTTTGTCCGAACTGAATAATTGCAAACACATGTACTGACACCAAATTCTTCTTGCTTCCCCAATAGTAAACTAAGGAGGATGATAGGATTTCAATGACAGGGGAAATCCAAGTGTGGAACTTTCTGTCAGTAGTCTCCTTTGTTACGAAGCTTTCAAAGAGATCCTT
Organism: Araneus ventricosus; assembly: GCA_013235015.1. Taxonomy (NCBI): domain Eukaryota; kingdom Metazoa; phylum Arthropoda; class Arachnida; order Araneae; family Araneidae; genus Araneus; species Araneus ventricosus. Next base: position 9,233 of record BGPR01016514.1, on the reverse strand, counting down.
CAAAATGCTTTGAAAGAGCTTGCCACATTTGAGTGCTGATACGGTAAAAAGTACAATGCGATTTGTGGAAGTTTCTGGAGGAATAATGAAGACATTTGGAGGCGGTGGGACATATTTCGTGAAATTCTCTTGAAAAAAGTTAAAGCAGAAAAATTGTTTATATGTAAAATATTTCATTTTTAGGTGATAGGAAATGAAACATGTATTTTTTAAGTTAATTTTTTATTCTTAATATAGTACCCATTTCAAGTATTAAGGCCGTTATTTAGTGATACAGTCGAAAGAAAACACTGATGTGTGCATAGGATCACGCGAGAAGACACTACAGAAAGGAAGTCAATTTTCGGACAGTAAGCTCAAATAAAGCCGAACCCGCACGAGTAATCATAATAACTCTTAACTAACATATCTTCCTATTTTCATTTATTTCAACATTAAATGAACAATTGGTATCTAAGCAATTAAATATGTATTAATAATTAGCCAATTGCGACAGATAAAATAGTCTAATGTTTAGCGCGAATTTTTTGCAAACAGATTTAACGTGATAATAATTGAAATATAGACTCTCTCTGCCGTCTTTTGAGAAAACTAGATACTATTGATATTCTGGAAACTAGAACAGTCGTTACTTTCCGGCTTTTATTAAATACAACTCTCCAGGAAGCAGAAATGCTAGGTAATGTCTAACCCGCACGATCGTGCGGGTTCGGTCTTAAAGGGTTAAGGCGAACTTAATTTTCTTAATTCTCTGGCAAAATATGCACTGAATTCTAGCATTTACATGGTGTGATGTATTTTACGTAGCATGTAAACTGAATTAAAGTATGCTGATAAAGAGAATTAAAAAATACCAACTGTAATCATTTAGCTTACCGGATATATTCAATAACTATCCGCCTTCAAAGAACAGATTCTTCTCCAGGAATATGATTTCAAATGGGGCTAGCATAATTTTATATTCACGGCTAATTTAGCAAAGTAATTTTAAATTTCAGATTGTGGTAGATATTGAACCCATATTATTTTAGTGGCATTGCGCCTGTTCTATTGATCATCATTACTATTAAAACCCGAAGGTAAACAAATGTATGTATCTATCTATCTATGTCAAGCTATCTTCTCATGAACCACTGAATGCAGAAACGAGCCGAAAGAGTCAAAAGATGGGAAATAATCCAAGGAATCCATTTTGACCATTGAAATTCCGAAATTATAATTAGTTAAAATATATTAATTAAAAACTTCAAAATGAATGAATTTACAGTGCTGCCATCTATCAGCACAGACAATTTACTATTTTCTTTATTATCAGTTTTCACATCCGGTGTTGCAGTTTCTTTACATATTTAACTATAGCTGGTTTGTATATTTTTACAAAATGCCTTTTCTTTTTTAGCAACCTTTCGTGTTTTGATTTATAAACATCGAAAAAAATCGTTTCATTGCTTTTTTCCGACTTAACGGTGTTTTATTTAGTAACGTTACTGTTATAAAAGGCATGTGCTGCAATCTATCGAGAAGAGATCACGTCCGTTGTTTTTGCATTTTTTATTTATTTAACGGAAGATGTTATTTCTTTTTTAGCGAACTTCTGTGTTTTGATTTATCAACATCGGAAAAAATCGTTTCCTTGCATTTTGTTTTTCTTTGTCAAGGAAACAAAGTGACAATATTTCTTTAAGGAAACGGAGGCGAGCATATGAAAATCATCTATCAATCACTTGTCTCCACCAGGGAATATCACATTATTCGAGATAGCCTGTGCAACGTCGGGCCATGCAGATAGTTACTATTAAAATCCGGTTGATCTAAATTTTCTGGCTATTGAGCTTGTTGATTTGGGGTTAGATGCTTCCATTATGCTGTCTTTGTTGTGCACGTGAATTGTTGATGTTTCTCTTATTTTCTGTAAAGAAATGCGTTTAATTTTAAAATAAATATATTTTCTTTCTGGGATTGTAATCTCAGCAAACCTATCTACAAAAATTCAATTATAAATTATATAAATAGAAATAACAGATTAGTTACAGATAACAAAAATAGTTCAATAACATTAAACAATTCATTAATAGTATTTTGTAGTATGGTTTTCATAAAAAAATTTATAAGCTTATATAGATGAAAAATATTTAAGTTACTTAGAATAGCTTTTTAAATTTCGTATTTTCTAGCATATTAATTGATGTATTTCTAGGATTTTTATATTTTTTATATATCTTCTTAAACGGAGATGGCGCTACCATTTATCCGCCTACGTTGAAAATCAATTTTCTGCCAAAATTCTCAAAAGTTTTTTATTGTTTAATCTGAAAGCTTATATTTTCTGATTTCCAAAACTTTTTATATTTTACTTCTACGACACCCAGAAAGAAAATTAGAGCCTTTAATGGAAACCTCGAGAGCTGAAAACAAAAAAGTAATTTGAACGATTGGGAAACAATTTTCAGTATTTTTAACCATATGTTGGCTTTTCTGTTGACATTCATAAGATTTCATCTAAGACTAAACAAACATTTATTAGAACACTAAAACACAACTATTACATTTCGTATCTGCGTACAACGTAACTCCGTTCAACCGTACTCGTAATCATCTCGTCTCTCATTTTAAATCAAATTCAAAGTAGGTCAACATCTGACAGTTACCACTCATCTGATATCATACACTGTTGTAACAATAAATAAGTTGAAGTCATGCTTTTGTCAGGCATAAATATTAAATATGCTTGCACATATAATTAATATCCTCTGTAATTTATTGTTTATTACAATTATTTATGTCTTGTAAATTATTTTTTAATGTTTCCTGAAGAGAGTTGGGTCTAGATTTAGAAAATTAAATAATAAACACATAGAACCGTGAGGGAAGAGAAAGCTGGCAAACAATTTTATTTATAAACTTCAAAACTAATATAGGAAGAAGCAACAAAAATAACTTAGATGCATTGCCAAGCTCTGTATTAGTAACTTTTTTCATGTTTGCTCTAATAAATTTCAGTTAATATATTTAGAGTCAGAGAATTGGCACTCGCTTACCTGTAACAAAGTTGCTAGTGGAAAAATAAGTGGGCCAGAAGGAATAAAATCACCCAGGAGATAAAGAAATAGGATGCAATGTATAAATGTGGTGAATTTTAAGTAAATTACTGCATAAATTGATATTAAATATTTGTTTTTGAACTTTAAACGTGTTTTTCTCAAAACCAAAATTTCATAATATTCCCATACCTATGACATGATTCCGCAAACAATTTTTGTGTTACGCTTTTCAAACTTGTTATGCAGATTTTATGTGTAATTATTTAGAGAAATTACTAGAATAATTCCAACCGCAACATAATTTTGAATTTTATATCCTGTTATTGTCATGATAGTCGTAAAAATATTAGGAAAATTCTGTATTATTCACATCAAAAACGTATAAAAAAATTTTTTTTCAAAACTTTTATTAGATTTTAGTATATTCTCTAGACAAACGGCTTAAAGTATCCCAGCATGATTTATTTGAAATTTTATAGATATAGTTTTGTTTTAATGTGTCAGAGTGTTTCAAAATTTTTCTAAAATTTCACTCCAAAATTTCTGTGATATTTGAAAAAGTTCCTTTTACTTAAATTAAAGATTTTATGCAATAATAATCAGAAAACGTGATTACAATATTTATTTTAATGATGTTTCTCAAAATGGTCTCCGATCGTATGCGGATACCATACGTTTAAGTTACTTAGAATAGCCTTTTATATTTCGTATTTTCTATCATGTTAATTGATGCATTTCTAGGCTTTTTAATTTTATTTTACTTTCTAAACATACCTGGCGCCACTGTTTTAAATAATTTTAAAATTTTTCAACAAAGCTTTATTACTTTTAAATGTTACACTTTTATAGTTTTAAATTTTGTTTTGTTAATTAATTTTTTGAATATTAACTTATATTTGGTTATTTAATTACGATATTAGTTGTTTTAGAAATTAAAATAATATTCTAGTTTTCTGCGGTCATTACTTCTTGCTTAGGTAGTGAAATGACCTCTAACAGGGATTACTTAACGGATTTGATTATTATTTCTAAGTTATAAAAATGGTAAAAAAAATTCTTAAATTTTTGAATTCTTAGTTTACGTGCAATTATTTGATAATGTGCAATATATTTTAATGTTTATATTAGATATATGTTATCTCTTTCTTTCTTATAGTTTTGCTTTAATTCAGAGTTGTTTACCCTTCTATTTTTCAACAATTGGCTTCATGAATGGTTAGCGCTGCAAAATCTGATTTAATATGACGAGCTTGTCCAAACTCTAGTTAGCCACTTTAATTGTTAAAATTCCAAATATTACTCTGATTTAATCTTGTACTTTTACTTTTAATTCATATACATTTCTCTATTTATAGTTTTAAATGTCACCATATTCATATATCGCTATGTTCTTATTGGCATTTATTAGTAATCTTATTTAATTTGGTTTTAAATTAGTTATAGTTTAGTTAAAATTGAGGTTTCTGCAATATATATATATATATATATATAAAACCTGGGTAGAAAAATAACCTGGTGCCCTTTTTAGTGTTTCTTAAATATCTCAAAAACTCTTCTTTTTAACACTACATGTTTATAAAAAATTAAAGAGTATAAAATTCCCTACAATTTCATGCTTTTATTTTTCTTCAAGTTTTAATATTTTTGCAGATAATGCCTCTAAACTAATTTTTAGTTTTCAGTAATTTACGGCCCCTTGGATAACCAAACCGGTGTGTTAACTACCTGAAAAAAAAATTTTTAAATTCCTTTTTCATTTAAAAAAAATTCGTAGTTGAAACATTATTATTTTTTTTAAATTAATTTTTTAAAGTTTCCAACAATTCTCGGCCCCACCCCTTTTATTTTTGCGATTTTCACCGACTGAACGTCGTTTGGGACCATATGTTCTAAGGCGATTTTTCATCGTCTTGATGCCTATTATCACTCCTCTGAATTTGTCAGTCGAATTCGGCAACACCCTGTTTATATATATATATGTGTGTGTGTGATAATCTCACTTAATTTTATTTCAAATTCTAATATTATATATTTTAAAATCTTAATGGATTCCAAAATCACTTTTCTAAAACTCCAGTTTCGTTCTTTTCCCGCGATGGAGGTATATTAAATCTCTCATTTTGGCATATTTATTACTAAAAGAATATTTTAATCGCTTTCACGTGCCCACCGAAATTAATGATGCGTCTCTTTGGCACCAGACTTTTTCCCTGAAACGCCAACGTAACTTATTAAAAATACCCAATATCCCCTTCACTTTGATCACGTTTCAATATGTTATTCCCTGATCCGAGAGAATACAGGGATTTTGTTGTCCACTTTCGCTTGTAACCTAAACGGAGATGCACGTATATTCACCACTTTCCTATTGATAATAAAATAAGAGGTAGTTATTTGCTCGGCCTGTTTATTTTCCACAACTACAAACACGAATACGTTATATGTATATTATAATAATAATAATAATACATTTATGCACAAGCATAGCAACAAACACATCAAACATCCATTTTAAGAATTTTAACTAATTACATATCTAAATTTAAATTATGCAATAATCAAAATTATTAAATTAATGCCAAAAGTACCTATAGAAAGTTTTGAATTATTATTCTGTTATATTAATATGTTAATTAATTCTGTTACTGTAAAGACTAAATTGATAATTGAAAAAGACAATCCAAATATGGAGTTTTCAACAATTTAAGGGATAAGCTCCACTTTGGACGAGCTTATTATTTTAATATCTTGATTTTATTTGTGCAAAAGCCTCAATGATATCAGTTGTTGAAAACAGTAAGGTTAAATTACCATAAATATGCAGAAGAAAGTGGGAAAAGATTCTTATTATCTTTAATTCTTATTCTTATTAAATTACTTACTATCAGAAAGATATCTAACATTTATTAACAAACATAAAATATTGCACATTATTCTAAATTGCACTAAATCAATTAATTCTATATCTATGATATAAATATATTAACAAGGAATTAGTTAATGAAAGTGTAAGAAATTCTGTTTACAACATATCGTCCGCTATAATCCACTCTTAAAGATTCAAAACATAGTCCGCATAAAATATATTCATATTCTTGAAAATTAATAATAGGTCTTAAATTTTATTAAAATGACATATATAAGTTAAAATTCTAGAGAATAATTTACAGATCTAGATTTTTAAAAACATACTAAAAATTTAATTATTTAAATGTAACTCTTTTAGAGAAACTATATCAAGAAAATTTTAATGGCAACACCTATATTCAGGAAATTGAATTATTTTAAAAAAACTAGAATATACTGACAAAAATCGTAAATATAATCTTAGCAGTAAAATTCTTAGAAACACATCTTTAATAGAGAAAATAGAATTTCTTTACCAAAATAAATATATATATTATTCTATAGATATATCCAAGACATATATAACATATTTTAAAGGAGTTTAAAAATAATTTTTGGTTATAATATTACAGAAATTTATAGCCAAAATGCACAAAAATGTTATTCAATTTTTAATTAATTAAAGTACTAATAAAAATTTCGAAAAACTTACTCGGATATAAACATTCCCATTCTCTAAAGTTTTTATAGCTATGCAAAATTTGGTATCTAGAGACAGACACATTCGCTTGCATTATTGGTACAGATGAAGATTATTTTCCATGTTCTTTTAATTATCTTAAGTTTTCAGAAATTTTTGACAGCTTGATTGTCTAATAGATATGTTTAAAAACAGTTTTAAGAGAAAAAACTTTAGAAAAAATTGGATGCATGATTCATGCACCTACATAATAAAAAAATTAGAAAGCGCTTAATTATTAAGAAAGCCTACTACCTATTGGAATAGGAGGCGTGCCACTTCTCTTTCTTTCTTCTATTTCTGTGGAATTATCTGAAAATAGAAACAATTATATAATATTAAATGAGTGCGCGATGGAATTATCTCGATAACTCTCAATGTAATAATTAAAAATAATGCAGCAAATAAAAACTATTTTATGTCTGGAAATAGTAAAATTGAAAGGGGAAGTTTGCCGAATTTGGATCAACTCGACATTTTTTAATTGTCTGTCTGATTGAGAAGCAATTTTTATAAAAAAATAAGTAGCAGAATTTTTTGCAATTTATTAACCTTAAGAACAAAATAATTTTTATGAAATACACTTTAAAATAGGACAAAAATTCATAAAAAAGAGTTTGTCAACGATCAAATAAAGAAAAATTGTTTCCTAGGTTGGACCACTGGTGTCCCAAATCAGACCACCAATTTCTTTAAACAGGATTAAAGATAAAATATTTTTTGGTCCTCAAATTCAAATCAATACAATAAAGTGTGAAACATTTTTGTCACGGTATAATTTTTCCTTTTTTCTTTATTTTCCCACATATGGTATAAAATTAATCGTCCTTAGTTTTCGTTCGTTATGAACTAAGAGTTTGAGGGCTTTAGTGTCCTATTATTGCTTTTTTCTTTGATGTGTTCCACCTTCAATTTCTGAGGACTTGTAGTTCAAAATAATAATCCAATTGATTTAAACACTTCATTTTAGGCAACCGCTTGTTGTTCAATCTAGGATACTTTTGGAAAAAAAGAAAACAATTCCCCTAAACTTATTTTTAATATAATTGTTTCAAATTATCACAGAAAATTGTAGTCAAACAAAATTTTTGAAAAAGAGGATTTAATACTATTGATTCCTACTTACATTAAAACAGCGTAATGCATTTTATTCTTTTGTTCAAATATATAATTAATGATACTTAAGTCTAAACGATTGTTCTCAAACTGTAACCTCATTTCTCTTTCTCTAAAAAATGCAGGATGCCCCAAAACGTGGAACAGCATTTATTTCCTTAACTATTGCAGCTAGACATATAGTTCCAATTGCAAAGTTTCATCAAATAAGGTTGTGTGAAAACAATTCGTATTCTGTTGAAGTTGAAAAGAGAAAGTTAAGAAAAATTAATTTTATACGATCCTTATAGACGAGTAAAAGGTTCCTCTTGCATGCATCTATGTATAAACTAAGTTTCATGATTTTATCTGCAAAACATTCAGAGATATATTAATTTAAAAGGTATACTCACAAATTTAAACAGAGATGTTTATTGAATAAATCCAAATTAATTCAGCATCGAAAAATTGTGAAGAGAAAATATTTGTCTAGCATTATATCGTCTCATTATTATGGATTGAAAATATTTGCCAAAGTCTCATACTGTTACTCAGTTTCATCGTCTGATAATTGCAATTATCGATTTGATAAAAAATGGAAGGACAACTTGAGAATATAAAATTTAGCATAAAACAGGAATGTAGCCTAATATTGGGCGGGAATATTAAATTATTTGCTCTCAGCCTTGTGAGTTTTATTAAGATTTACCTAAAGGGAAGTGGCGAATCCATTATTTGGGTCTGAGGGGGGTGGGGGGGGGTGAGGTCATAAAAATTTTGCATTGTCTTAATTTATTGGCTAATGTAAACGAAAAGACTTCAACTTTGCAGACTTTACTCATCTGACCATGAGAATCGTAAAGAATACTACACTACTTTCGATAATTTAATAAAAAATACAATGAAAGAACTTGCCAAAAAAAATGTTTTAGACCTCGTCAACGCTAGAAGTGGAACAACTAGAAAACTATGAAAATTTCCAACTTGTCAAGCCAAAAGGCAATGTTGTTACGTTTCTATTATTTTTTTAAAGAAGGGAAAATAAGAAAAACAGTAGTAGTGATTTTGAAAAAATCAAGAATTCTGGTTTAGCTCTCGGGAGGCTTCAGCCCCATAGCCCCTGGATTTGCCACTGCCTCCAGATATTGGCGACTCATCCTTTAGGGCTGCAGAGTTGCAGAACTCACCAAAATTTCTTCAAAAATTCGCATATTCGTTATTATTTTCATTTACTTACTTCTACACCCTGAGAGCTCGATTATCAACGAAAACATATAAAAAACAGAAAAGAAGACAGAAAGTGACTGAAAAAGTAAGATACACATAGTATGGGGCTGCACACCAAGTAGTGCGGGAAAGCACCAAACCTTTCTCATTGCGTACAGCTAAGTGATATAATGGGCGAAGGCGAATAGTTCTGTCTTGGATCATAGCCAGAAATGCATTTTCAGATGCTTCTGTTTGGCGCTAGGCCCACTAGTGTTATTTTTTCCCTTCAATATCACCTAAGG
>BGPR01016513.1:0-24445 GCA_013235015.1 Araneus ventricosus | reverse complement strand
CTGGTAAGTCCTTTATAGTTTAGCATCGCTGAGCTAAGACCCTACAGGGTTGACCGTTTCAACTAGAGCTACCACATTTGACGCGTTATTATTTCTTGGATAGTAGGTGATCACTAAGAAAGAGTTTTTTAAAATTTGAATTATTTTTGCAATTAATCAAAGATTAATCTAAATTTTAATGCTTTTTCTCAATAACTTGGGATCATATTATCGTTTAAAAACCATTTTTACTCCGAGTTAAAATTCAAAAAATTAGCTTTACATTGATTTCAGTTTTTATTTCCGTGAAAGATTTGCTCTAATTTCCAAAATTTTTACAAGATTAATTTTAAACAGAATTGCTAGCAATGCTTATTGTTGTTGAATTGAAATTCAGATCAATTTTATTGTTTCAACAAATCTTTCACTCGTGTATTTTTTGTCAGTGTTAAAGTTATAATAAAAAATTACCATAATACAGTGTTTCGGGCTAGTGTTTCGAACTTAAATATTTCTTTTCCTAACATTTTATTTTCTGTTATTTATCTTGTTTATCGAGCATCACCGATTCTTTTTTTTATTTTGTGCATATCCTTGAATTCCTCAGGCACCTCTGTGCACATGCCAGCTTATGTTAATTAAGTATAAAAAATAAAATGATGTAAAATAATAATAATAATAATAACACCACTATTCTTGTCTCTTTTGTTCAATACGAACTCAGTTCTACACTTCGAATTTTTAAGAGAAGTCACGGTGATACAGTATTGTGCTTTATAGACATCAGGCGTTTTCAAATAAAAGAAGTTCACTACTAATACTTATTCGTTTCTAAAATTATGGCAATTTTTAACCCCACTTTCGTAATTATTACTAGAAAATTCAAATGATTATAACTATTTTTATAGCTTCTACATCTAAATCTTAAAATTTGTTAAATATTAAAATATACTGGGTATCGATTTTTTTTTATGTTTATAATTAGAAATAATCTTGAAATTTTATTTGGCAAAAGGTCTTAAAACGGTTTGAATAGTGTGCAAATAAATGTGAATAAAATATTTCCATCAGTACTAACACTCTAAAACTGCATTTAAAGTTTAGAAATTTTTTATAAAGTAAATTCATTTTATAAGCATAATGCATTCTTTAATTTAATAAATTATTGGAATTATAATTTAATTATAAGAATATTATCACTGCCCAGTATATTGCTTAAACCATTAGTTAACTATATTTAGACACGCAATTTTACATTGAACCATTGCAGTGACGAATCCAGGGGAGGGGCTATCTGGTTACAGACCCACCCCCCCAGAGCCAAGCCAGAATTCTTGATTTTATTTAACATCATTACAACTGTTTTTTCTTAATTTCCCTCTTTTAAAAAATAATAAAAACGTTTCAACATTACTTTCTGGCTTGACAGGCTCGAAAATTTTCCTACTTTTGTAGTCATTCCACTAGTACTTGTAGCTTTAACGCGATCAAAGACATTTTTTGGTTAGTTATTTCATTGTAATTTTTATCAAATTATCGAAAGTATTGTATTGTTTTTTATTATTCTTATTGGCAGGTGAGAAAAGTCTGTAAAGTTAAAGAGTTTTGGTTTACTTCAGCCTTGAGGTTTGACATTCTTTACGACGATACAAAGTTTTTATGACCTCAGCCCCCCCCCCCAGACCCGAATCCTAGATTCGACACTGAACCATTGTCATTCCAGTAAAACATACTAAGAAAAATTTGGAAATTTCCTGTGAATACATTTTTTTCAAATACTCTGAATATAAGCCTGTATCGTTCTATACCCGTTTAAAGGATTTTTCTATTAGTATTATGGAATATTAAAAAACTTTCTATAGACTTGAATATCAATTTCAAATGCAGCTTCTTTCGATGAAATCACGGATAGGCGTGTTGAATAGTTTCTTCAACGGATCACGTCCGTCTTTCCTATTGGTCCATCAGTGCGCATGCGTTGGTTCGACAAAGCTGACGGACGAATAGGTCACGCATTATCTGATTCTTCAAGATCTAATGGCCCCTAATTTGGGGTTCTTCGAAATAGAAGTGTTTTTACATGACTTGATATTTACTTGTGTTTGCATAGATGAAAAAAATAGAAACTCAAATAATTGTTTATCGGAATCCGATTACAAGCTAAGTAATAAAACAGAACTGTTTTGATTTCTTCTGCTTTCTAAGTAATCAGAAAACTTTGCCAACACTAACAACATAAAAATAAACCAAGAAAAAGATATTGCAAAAACAAATGTCCATTGCGCAATCAAAATAATACTCTAAATGCTTCATTTCGGATTTTACCTGGGATTATTTTAATATTCATAAAGTTGATTTATTTAATTTTCAAAAATTTCAATAAATTTTAAAATGATATAAATTTTTATGTTCTGCATGAAACTTGCCGGATAAAAATATGGCTAACTAGCAGGATATCCAGCGTTGCTCGGTCATTTTAGTATCAAAATGTTGTGGGAGATTGAGAGCAGATCTATGGGACATTAAAACATAGGTTCAATTAATATTATGTCATTAACGGAATAGACACCTTCGGCAACCAGTTTGTTGTATCAGAATATTTGTTTTCCTGTCTGTTAAATTATTAATACGAAATGCATAATTGTCTAAAATTTTACATTTGTTGTTTGATGAAACTGAAAAAGAAGAATTTCAGGGAAACTCAAATTTACGCGAATATGAATTACCTTTTTCTATGCCTGCTTTCGAAATAAAACATTTTGATATTAAGTGCTTTGAGTTGAATGTCTCCGCATGGCCAAATTTAACAGCAAGAATTAACAGGTGAGAAAATTTGCCAAAATAACTATGTCATTATTTATATCGGATGGAGGAATATTATGAAGCTGTGAAAAACTAAACGAAATATAATCTGAGAAAGATAATAAATTTCCAAAAACAGTACCAAGAAAAATGTTTAAAAAATAATTTAAAAATAGCTAACTGTCATAATTTTCCGAATAATAAATTTTATTAAGAGTAAAAGTTTCTTTCCTACTTAAATCAAATGTCTTAAAGAGAGTGAATGCATAGAGTATTTATGAAACATAAAATATTCACATATGAGCTACATTATTTGTTTTCATAACGTAACACCACTCCACGCCCCTGCAACTATAACCTTAAGGTTATTTTAGCAGAACTATTTTTAATTCAAAATATTTGTTCTTAGAAAAAATGACTTGATTTTTTTCTCCCACGAAGGTCTAATGCATAGAAATTGCGAGGTCGAATGTTTTTATTATTATGATATTCATCCCGCGTATCACTTTATTTATAACAGAGTAAAAAGATAAAAGCGCAAGGGTCTATCTAATAAATAATGACCGATAAAATTTCGTCAGTCTTCGATTCCTTCTCGATGTCAAGACGTTTAAAATGGACTTTGTTATGTCTTCAAGATGTTTAAATAAGGATTTCGTTATGTCTTCAAGACGTTTAAATATGGACTTCGTTATGTCTTTAAGACATTTAAATGTGGACTTTGTTATGTCTTCAAGACGATTATATGTGGACTTTGGAATTACATCAAGACATTTAAATATGGACATTCATAAGGTATTCAATTTTGTTTCAGTAATAAAAAAATCTGCAAAAATCACCCCAGATAATTGAGCAAAGCAACTTATTGACGAAAATGTTAACTTTTTCTTTCCGAATTTTCCCCCTTCTTCTTCTTTTGTTTCTTTTTCGGTTTTTCACAGAGCGCATCACTTCCACCACATACCAGTGAAATTTTGTTTCGTTCAGAGACACAGATAGGGTTGCCATAATTGCCAAGCATTGATACATGACATTTAAGTGCTAAATAAACAAAACATGAAAAAATGGATAGATAATGGTTTATTTTATTCTGATAAAAATTCAGTAAAATTTAAGCAATTAGATAAAATGAACACGTAGAATAATAAAAAAGATGCAAGGATCCCTTTTAGGCCAGTTATATTTTAAGGTTGATTTTACTTTCTTAATCATATCATTTTTTTCTTCCATATAACTATAAAATTTGACGCAAGTCATTTTAAAATTGTAATGACGAATCAAAATTGCTTTTACAGGGAGAAAACGGGACAAAAATGGGACAAATAGTAATATGGGAATTAGTAGTGCAATACGGTGACAGTCCCGTATACGGAACATATGGCAACCTTAGCCATAGAGCAGGCTCTAGTGTCTTCTGAATAGGTGAGCATTAATTATGGAAACCCTGTATTTTAAATCGGTTGCCTGTGTTAGGTTTTTTTGGCTCAATAGCTTACTTCAGCCAAACGGCAACACAGATATGGTTAAAGTAATTGGAGTCGGTTAAAGAAAAACATGTACACCAAGTTTCTTGGAAATCGTCACTGACGTTTGCAAGAGAGGCTGGTACTAGCATACACACGCATTTACATACACATGTTGACTTTTATATATGTAGATTATCCTTAAACCTTTAAAATTTAGTTTAATAAAAAACATTATCTTCGGAAGAATTTTTTAAAGTTTTCCATTTTGTTCAAAAACTTTAGAATAATACATTATCGTTAACAATGGACATGGGTTTTTGGTTCCTTTCTTATTCTTATGCATCCTACTACCTGTTGAAATTTTAGATCTTCTATATAAACATAGTTTGTTCTCAACAATCAGTTTATTGTTTCATGTTCCCGTTTTTTAACTGTGCTAAAAATTCAAACTGAATTGGGAACATTAAATCAAGTAGACTATGGTTGCAAAAATGATTTATTTTCATTCTGATTGCTTTATTAAATTGTAAACTTAATTTCAGTTTTATGAGATAGCTTCGTAAATTATTGAAGAAAAATATGTGTGCTAGTTTATTTTTTAAAAATTCTATACTTTTTGGAAGAAACGTTTTTCAAGAAATTTTTCTGCCACACAGAATAATTATTCTCACTCGAGTTTCTATATTTTGAGATAATCTTTGGAAAATGAAGTACTCTTCTTTACAAAATAAAAGTTGAAACCTGATTGAATATTATAAACATTCTGGTTAGTGAAATGCTTGTTTCTTTTAAACCTACGATAATTTTCACAAGTTCTGGTTCCTGAGTCCACACACATTTTCATTAGTTACACTTTTAATCGCAGATTGATTATCTTCATATATAGAAATATTATTTATATGAGAAATTTCGTTTATAACACTTTTATAATATAAGAGATCTTGCAGTGATTTACTTAAGGCAATTATTTCAGCTTCTGTGGAAGAAAGAGATATGCAGTTTTGCTTTTTACAACACCATAAAATAGGACAGTTGCAAAACAAAAGTACATAACCTGACACAGATTTTCTATCAATAGTATCAGAACCCTAATCAGCATCAACATATAAATCAATATTAAAATTAGGATTATGTAGCTTTTTATACACTAATTTGAAATTTTTAGTACCTTTGAAATACCTCAAGATCCTTTTGAGTCCAGTCCAGGCAGCAACAGTAGGTTTCTCCTGAAGCTGGCTAAGACAGTTCACTGAAAATAAAGTATCTGGTCTTGTCGTTACAGCAAGGTACAGTCAAGAACCTATCAGTTCACGGAAAGGTCCTTCAAACAGTTCACTATTTGCAAAATCTGCTGGAGTACATTTCGATTCCAGTGGAGTAGAGCAGGGTGTACAGTCAGACATGTTGAAACGTTTTAACATTTTTTTGATATATTCTTCTTGATCAAGTTTCAATTCTGTTGGCGTAAACACCAGTCTTATTCCTAGAAATTTTGTAGCTGGTGCAGATTTAGACTTCTCGAATTTTTTTGCAAAAGATTGATCACGGTTTTCACTTCATCTGTGTCGGATTCAGCTATCAATAAATCATCGAAGTATAAACAGATGATTATCTTTCTACTTTTTTCTTTCCGAATGAAAATACATGGATCAGAAGTAGACTGCTTGAATTTCACTTTGTACATAAACTGTTTGAATTTCTGAAACCACTGTCTAGGAGCTTGTTTGAGACCATAAAGATTCTTGTTCAGTTTGCACACTTTCCTTGTCCCATCATCATAGCCTTGTGGTTGACTCCTGTACACGATTTCATGCTAATCTCCATTCGAGAATGCTGTTTTCACATCCATGACGTAAGAATGCAAACTTTCATGAAGGATGAGGACTAATACCAGTCTTAAAGATGACATACTGATGACTGGAGAAAAAGTATCTGTGTAGTCAACTCTCTCTTTCTGCATAAAACTACGAGCCACTAGACGAGCCTTGTATTTTCCATCTCTTTTACTTTTAAAAATCCATTTGCAGGCAATTGGTT
This sequence comes from Araneus ventricosus, assembly GCA_013235015.1. Classification (NCBI taxonomy): domain Eukaryota; kingdom Metazoa; phylum Arthropoda; class Arachnida; order Araneae; family Araneidae; genus Araneus; species Araneus ventricosus. The sequence continues at coordinate 18,161 of BGPR01016513.1, read as the reverse complement.
GTTTTTCTTTTTCGGGTAACTCGACCAAGTCCCAAACTTTATTTTTCTCCAATAATACCACTGTATGCCCCTGCAACTATAACCTTAAGGTTATTTCAGCAGAACTATTTTTAATTCAAAATTGTGGTAATTAGAAAAAGTGACTTGATTTTTTTTCTCCCAGGAAGGTATAACACATAGAAATTGCGAGGTCGAATCTTTTCGTTATTATGATATTCATCCTGCGTATCACTTTATTCATAACAAAGTAAAAACGTAAAATTGCAAGGATAAATATCTAATAAATGATGACGGATGAAATTTAGCGATATTTTCGACTTCTCCTCGGTGTCGAGACGTTTAAATATGGACTTTGTTATGCCTTCAAGACGTTTAAATATGGACTTTGTTATGCCTTCAAGACATTTAAATATGGACTTTGTTATGTCTTCAAGACACTTAAATAAGGACTCGTGTATAGACTCTTGATTGACTTCTGACATAGGCGGAATGTTTTTATTGTCTCGTCTACAAAGTATAGATGTTTCTTTGCATATATTTTTTAATATTTCGCTAGCATTTAGATCAAGTGAGGCGCTCTGAATCGCCCCTCCTAAAAAAAGAAGAAGAAGAAGGAAAAATTAAACATGTATACAAAACGGTATATTGAAAGAAAAAAGACTGAACTTCTGTAGCGCTTTTAGTTAAATTTAAGAAAAAACTGAAATAAGCTATTCACAAATTTGCTTCAGTAATAAAAAAACCTGCAAAAATCACCTCAGATAATTGCGCAACGCAACTTATTAACGAAAATGTTAACTTTATCCTCTCGGCTTTTTTCCCTTTCTTCTTCTTTTGTTTCTTTTTCGGTTTTTCACAGGGCGCATCACTGCTACCACATTCTAGTGAAATTTTGTTTCGTTTCGAGCCATAGATAGGATTGCCATAATTTCCAAGCATTGATGCGTGACATTTAAGTGCTAAATAAACAAAACATGAAAAAATGGGTAGATAATGGTTTATTTTATTCTGATAAAAAAGTCAGTAAAGTTTAAGCAATTAAATAAAATGAAGAATAATGAAAAAGACGAAAGGATGCCTCTTAGCCCAGTCATATTTTAAGGTTGATTTTAATTTCTTAATCATATAATTTTCTTCTTTCACATAATTATAAAGTTGGAATGGCAAATTAAAATTGCTTTTACAGGGAGAAAACGGGACAAAAATGAGACAAATAGTAATACGGGAATTAGTAGTGAAATACGGTGACAGTCCCGTATACGGGACGTATGGCAACCTTAGCCATAGAACAGGCTCTAGTGCCTTCTGAATAGGTGAGCATTAATTATGGAAACCCTGTATTTTAAATCGGTTGCCTGTGTTAAAAGTTTTGGCTCAAAAGCCTACTTCAGCCAAACAGCAGCCCAGATATGCTTAAAGTAATTCGATCGGATAAAGAAAAACATGTGCACCAAGTTTCATCGAAATCGTCCACAGCCGTTTACAAGAGATGCTGGTACTAGCATACACACGCATGTACATACACACGTTGATATTTATATACATAGATTATCCTTAAACCTTAAAAATTCAGTTTAATGAAAAATATTCTCTACCGCAGAATTTTTTTAAGTTTTCCATTTTGCTCAAAAACTTTAGAATCATACATTATCGTTAACAATGGACATGGGGTTTTGGTTCCTTTCTTATTCTTATGCATCCTATTACCTGTTGAAATTTTAGATCTTCTTATAAACATAGTTTGTTCTCAACAATCAGTTTATTGTTTCATGTTCCCCTTTTTTAACTGAGCTAAAATTTCGAAATGAATTGGGAACATTAAATCAAGCAGACTATGGTTGGAAAAATGATTTATTTTCATTCTGATTGCTTTATTAAATTGTAAACTTAATTTCAGTTTTATGAGATAGCTTCGTAAATTGTTGAAGAAAAATATGTGTGCTAGTTTATTTTTTTAAGTTTTATACTTCTTGGAAGAAACATTTTTTCACGAAATTTTTCTGCCACACAGTATAATTATTCTCACCCGAGTTTCTATATTTTGAGTTAATCTTTGGAGAATGAAGTACTCTTCTCTACAAAATAAAAGTTGTAACCTGATCGAAAATTAAAAACATTCTGTTTAGTGAAATGCTTGTCTCTTTTAAACCTACGATAATTTTCACAAGTTCCAGTTCCTGTCTCTCTAGCTCTCAAACGTAACTCAGTTAGCTGATTTGATAGATTAACTTTTTCTTCTTAGCTAAATCATGAACTGGTGGAACGGATTTATATCATTTCGAGCAAATGTGAGAGTACAAATTTTTTTCCATGTCAGATTTTCAGAACAAGCAAAATATCCCGAAACTATTTTTTGGACAATTTTAGATATTCCGAGGCTTAAATTATTACCTTAATACAAAATGCAAGCGTCAGATCACTTTTATCTTTTAGCGATAACTTATGTGCTGGGCCTGTCAACGATATAAATGATGATTTAAGGAAGCAAACAAAATAGACATCGAGGAAATGTGTCTTAAATAATCAAATGACGTGCTTGATTTACGGATGAGCAAATAAACTTAGCTTCTTATCGGTTTCATAATTTGCCTCCGAAACATGAAAGCTCTTCTTTGCAAACGAACTTTCACATCAAAAACAAACACAAGGTAATCTGCGATGAAAATTGACTCGCGTGTCATACTTGGATTTATTTGCATATGAAATGATTTCTTTTGCATATTTTTGCATTCAGTAATGTGTTGTATTCTAAATCCCTGAAGAACAGGCGCAGTTTAGTCAAAAATGGCTCTTGTGCCATTAAACCTCGCACAACCAACCAACCCTGAAGAAAAATATTAGGTTGGAACTTCAAAATTAATTCTATTAGAAATATTTATTATCATGTAGTTTACTTAATTTACATTTGCTGTAACTGAAAAGCCGTTGAAAACCTAATAAGTTAAGTATTCTTACTAATAGAATTGCTTAATTTTTAAGAAAAAAATTCATGGAAGTTCTTAACTTAAGAACTGCACTTTCCCCTGTAAGTATTATACTTTTATGAAACGTACGTTTTATAAATTAAAGATATTATTGATCATTTAATTATTTATAATATTAGCTTTCAATGATGTGGTTATTTCTTCTGCAATGAAAAATTATTTTATAATGAAGGCAGTTTGGAACAAAACTTTTGTTTTTCTTCATGAGTTTTGTCTTAACTATTTTAACTTTTATTAATAGTTGCCTCAAAAACTGATTTGAAGAATTTAAAACAGGCATTTACAATCTTTAGGAAATCAAATTTTAGTAAAAATAAACAGATAATAATGGAATAAAAGTTTAAAATAGAACAAAAATAGGCTATCGTTTGAATACGCATAGATCTATATCGACTTGAAAGCATGCCAATAGAAGAAATGTTTAGAATTGAAAGCAAATTTTCTTTTACAAATGATTTGCGAAAACAACAAATGCTACAACTAAATTATAAGATGAGTTTCCGTTAAAAGAATAGTAGAAGATGAAATAAAATTGTATCGGCGTGTTTCAAAGTTTTAATTGTTTTATATTAATTATTTATTATGTATTCTTGAAATGCATCATCGGAAGAAACAGTTTCAATAAAGTAAATAAGTGAAAATATTTTTATGTATAATACAGTGGCAGATTTGTGAATTTGCAGGGGGGTTTTCAATTCACTTCGGACCTTTAACTTAATTTATTTTTGACATAATTTCAATAGAATTTTTTTCAGCAATAACAACGAAAAACCTTAAGATATATAAAACAGGTGCTAAGTTTTGATAACTGATTCATCAATCACTTTTCTACTGTCATTTCCCTCAAAATACTAATGCGTAAATTTAAAGACAGTATTAACCCTTAAAAACCAGATTTTTTAAAATTGATTTTAAAATGTTTTTGAATTTCATTTCTTGAATAAAACATAGAAAAAATACTTTAAAAAATTCTATTTTGTTTTTTGTATGCTTTATAGCTAAAAAACAGTTTGTGACCAACTGACAACACTGGGCTTTATTTCAAAAAAAAATTTCCTAGATAAAATTCTATAATGTCTAATACAGATGAATTTTAATAAATAAAGATACGGGTAAGGAATTTCCTTCAACATTATAGAATAAAATATGGTATTCTCAGGCGTACAAAGAAAGCAAAAAATGATGCAGCCTCGAGTGAAAAACATCAATTAATTTTTATTTTTTATCAGCACTGAGGCTGCCATCCATATGTTTTAAATTGAATTATTAATAATCTCAGTACGTATCCTATTGGCAAGAACGGGGATTAGAGCTTCAGTCTTATTCTCAAGATTTTAGAAGACAAAATTGGCTATGTTGCTCAAAGGCAACACTTGGCCTTTAAGGGTTAACATTCTCCTAAAGCCTTCCTCAAACAAAATCAAAACCATAAAATAGAAAGAAGTGAATCGACAACAATGCTTTTATACACAGTGCAGTGGCAGATTTATGAATTTCTGACTTTTTATTGATTATTATAATTTAAAATTATTATCAGGTAACTGTGTTTAGTTTAAAATAATTTAACAGATAGCTGCGCTTAGTTTAAAATAATTTAACAGATAACTGCGCTTAGTTTAAAATAATTCATCAGATATTTACCGTCACAACAGTCAAATTCTTGAGAACGGCAGATTTTAGAAAAGATTCGTAAAAAATCCGTTATGTATTTTGAAATGTATATCTTAGACTTAAGAGTCAATTATAATAGTGTGCTGAATGAAAAAAATATTGTATTTGCAGTGGAATCCATGGGTTGTGTTGAAAAACAAAACTGAAGCTCATGGAGTTGTTTTGGAGCTATATGAAGAGATTAAGAGAACTGGGACGTTTGAGTACGCTTAAAATATAATTTTCTAGTAATTAACCGTTAACTAGTTATGTTTGTATTTATTTGATGATTTTGGATGAATGGTTTTGTTACGCATGTCTCATCTTACTGTTTCCATATTTGAAATGGCAGCTAAAAGAATATATTTAACTCAATAAATTCTTTCTCAGGAAGAAAATTTTCGTTTTCTTTTAAATCATGAAACTTTTCTCATTGTTGGTTTTCAGTTATTTTGAATACATTATTTTGATGTGTCAATTTGAATTGGTTTAATATATGATGGTATAGGTTTGCATGCATTTTATAACTGAATGATATTTTCATTTTATATTTGCCAGTAAGGGCCAACAGTAACGGGAAATAATGTACTTTCAATCAATAATGAGAAAGATTTCGACTGGAAACTTGAGTAAGTGCACTCGCCAAAGCGTCGTGCATGTGTTAAATCAAAAGAGCTCTTAGAGCAAAAATTGTATTATCGTTTTCTGATACTACAGTTTTGAGTATGTGTATTTCCAAATGTTCGAGTGTCAAAAATATTTAACTAAATATGACTATAGAAGAGGGGGATTGTATAAAAATTTAGACTTAGTAATTTTTTGCCAGTAAATTTATTAACTCAAGCAATATAAAATATAATTCTTTAATTTACTGTAGCTTTTCTTCCCACTGCAAGTACATGCGTATCTCTAAAGATTTATAAATTAGTTATTGGACCACAATTAGAGTCGATATCCTGAATATAAAGCAGAAAATACATGTATTCGCCACAAGAACTCTTCCGAAGCAGTGAACAGTAGCGGCATGAATGCTATTCTTGGATCCATTTTTAGGCCTACCGTGCTATTTTCCGAATTTTAAAATGAAAACATTCTTCGATATTAAATTAAATAAGAAAATTGCACCAAAATTGGCCTTTCTTTGCTCATTCTTCTTTTTACAATAACTCCTAAGATAATTATGGCGCGAAAATAAGTTATAAACCGTCTTAAATGGCAAACAATTATCTTTAGTGTTGGCATTCCTATTTAATAACAGGATTCTAGATATTTTAAATCATTTTTTATTAGTATTCGAGTTGCCTATTTCAATATCACAAATTTTGTGTAAGTCGTTAAAATCCGTTAATAAATTCTGTAATAATTGGCTTTCGACAGTTTAAAAAATTCGTTTGGTGCAACTGATGTTTTTTTCATTTTAATTAAAAATACAGTTGCACACGATAAGATGTATTTTATATGGAAATATATTTTGCATTGAAAATATTGTACACATTTTTACAAAATAGGCATAAAAATATTTTGAACCCGGACAACATCGGATACATGAGCTAGTACATTTTACAAGATTTGCTCTAGTAAACAGACAGCACGATCAATTGCTGTCAATTATGTATAAATAATATGGCGGAACTACCACACCCCATCTTTTTTCAGTATATAAATTGAGTTTTTCTGTAATTAACCATCTAGAATCTAATACAATTTTCTTTCTCCTTTTGAAATCTTGTAATAATCATGCTTGAAGCTCTTTTAGAAGACCAAAAAACTGTGGAGGAACAGCGTTTATGCAGTCCAATTCTCTTCACGAAGTATGCAGACCTCCATTGAGTCATGGGCTGGCCTCCATTCTGTCATGAACTGAGTTAAGGCAGTGCGCATGCGCACTGGCTGAAATCTGGGCACTGCAGGAGAGGGAGTTCCATTGCCGTACCATTTTTGTCTTCATACGCTATTTTATTACGCAGTGCTTATCCTGATCTCTATAACTTTTAAAATTTTCTTAATGTGATACGCAGGCCTATCCTCAGTTAATTGACCTTTAAAAATATATAACAGTAAATAATTTAACGTGTTCTAGGCGAAATAATGTTTTGATTAAAAGTCTCTCTCGACAAATGTTATGACGATACCAGAGCCCGAGCATTGCGATTCTGCATTAAAAGGAAAAAAATATTTTCTGATTACACTATGAATTAAGGTAGTGTAAAAAGCATTCACGATAATTTCAATGGGAGAAATATCACTTCAATAAATGTTTGAAATTCATCAGCAAGAAAAAAGTTATCCATCTTTTAATATGAAAAAAAACTTGTTAGATTATATTTTTTTAAAAATTTATTAATATTAATATCTAATACTAAGTGACAGATTTTTTTATTTTTCCTACACAGTAAAATTGTCTTACATGTTACAAGAAAAATTTCCCTAAATTCATGTTCTTTTTAAATCATAATTTTTAATTAATATATTTATATAATTTATTTTCGCCTCCCCCCTTGATTAAAATGCACGAGTTGCCATTGCAGATGACGTCACAGTGACATGAAAAACGTACTTCCTCATTTCATCTACCATCCATCTTCACGTTGTCTTTCGCTTCACTATGACATCACGTCCTTTTTCCTATTGCAAGATGATCTAGGAGTTCCAAAATCAAACTTTCGTGGTGAGTTGTTACGTATCACGAGATCATGAACAGACTCCATCACTATGAATTTTTTAAATATACAAGTAATCCGCACAAATAATTTGGTAGCTGATTTTGAAGAATCTTGTAAAAGCATATGTCACGATTCACAGGTAGAACTACAAAGTACATTTAGACGTTCAGAGTTCAAATTAACCAAGTCCGTGAGATTCATTTCTTCTTGCTACCTGGTGGATACAAATCGAACAATCGACTTGAATCCTTATTAAACATTCCTCTACTAACATGGCGGTGTTAGCACAAAATGAGCAAATTATGAATTTGGTTCATTTTAGCTCTGAACCCTCCATCTAATTATTTAATTAATCGCTCTGTGTTGTACTAAAACCTTTATGTAGGAAGTTTGTCAGAATGCTGTTAGGAAAGCTGTCACTATTTTCGCACTGCCTTGTGTAGAAAAATTACTATTTTTGATTCGGGGTTTACGGAAACGGTGTTCTTAGAATTAATTCACTATTACAAGAGAATCATTTCATTGTATTGTTTAGAAACCGTATTATCTCTATGTATTTATGTAAAAGTGTTAATTGTATTCATAAACATTGAATTCCTAATTATTTTTAGATCTTGATCCAAAGTTAGACATGCAAAAGGGCACTGGTAATACCCTATTTGGCATTACCACTCAATACATAAAATGTTGATAATATGTGAAGCTAATTTAGGTTTGACGACATTTTCCCCCTAGTTTCACTTACCAGTACGATGCTCCTTATGGAGGGTTTATTGGACCCGACGGAAAGTGGAATGGAATCGTTGGAGATATGATCAATAACGTAAGTGGAGGAATGTCTCTTTCAGAGTAAAGGTGATCAATATAAATCAAAAGCATTCACTTTTAAATTTCATGATACGGAAAACTCTTGTATTTTTGTGTTCTTTCATAGCCAACGACACGAAATTCAGATGTCGCGTCGTTGATTCTAATTGACTAACTTTCACTTGATTGACTATGATTAGGAGATTCAGGGCCGTCTTATCCAATGGGCTAACTGGGTTGTAGCCCACGGGCACCACTGACACAAGGGCGACGACAGATTTATTATACAGATTTTAGTTTAATTTGGAACCAAAAAAATTACTTAATTATATAATTTTAAGTATGTAAAGGCACCGATTTGACGAATTGTGAGGTGTTAAGCAGAGAACAGGTGACATTTTTTCTTTTTGTGCTACTCACTTATTTTATTAGGTATAGGTGGGCCATAGGTGCTAAAATTCCTATTTACGGTTCTAATGGGGTGCCAAGTAACTTTAGTCCAGGGGATCAAATTTGTTAAGACGGCCCTGAACAGATTAGCTAACATTTAACTGATTTTCAACATGAAAGAGATCATACAGTTTGTTAGTCTTAACTAACTTCGCATTCCAATTTAGTATCTTTTTAAAAATTATTATATTTACCTTTACTGAAAAAATATCAGGTTGAAGTTGAATCATTGAAGCCAGATGAGAAATGCAACACTGAAGTTTAATCGTTAAACTTATCGCACTGGTAATCCTCTGGAACCACTATGATAGATTTTTCACTGTTTCTGTCCTGGAGGAAATCAATAATACACTGACGGGGAAAAAATCCCAACACCAAGAAAAAAGTATTGTAGAGTAATGAAATTTCGTCAATACATTTGTCTTGGTAACATATTGAATTTATTAAAGTTCCAAGACCACAGGTTAATGTAAGGGCGAGAAGAGACATTTCAAATGTGAAATTCTGGTACATTAATAACCAGTGTAACCGCCAGAATTTTGAATACAAGAATGCAAGCGTGCATGCATTGTGTCGTACAGGTGCCGGATATCAGTTTGTGGGATGGAGTTTCATGCATGTTGCCCTTGACTGGTAAGTGCAGGGACGGTTAATGCTGGTTGTGGATGACGCTGGAGTTGTCGTCCAGTGATGTCCCATACATGCTCGATTAGAGAAACATCTGGTGATCTAGCAGGCCAAGGCAACATGTCGACACTCTGTAGAGCATGTTGAGTTACAACAGCGGTATGAGGACGAGAGTTATCCTGTTGGAAAACGCCCGCTTGAATGCTGTTCAGGAACGGCAGCACAACAGATTGAATCACCAGACTGACGTACAAATTTGCTGTCAGAGTGCGTGGGATAACTACGAGAGTGCTCTTGCTGTCGTAGGAAATTGCTCCCCAGACCATAACTCCAGGTGTAGGTCCAGTGTGTCTAGGCCGCAGACAGGTTGGTTGCAGGCGCTCACCTGGCCTCCTTCTAACCAACACACGGCCATCACTGGCACCAAGGCAGAACCGGCTCTCATCAGAAAACACAACAGATCTCCACTCTGTCCTCCAAAGATCTCTAGCTTGACACCACTCATGTCTCAAACGGCAGTGGTTTGGAGTCAGTGGAATGCACGCTACACGACATCTGGCTTGTAGCTGTCCTTGAAGTAACCGAATTGCAACAGTTCGTTGTGTCACTGTGGTGCCAACTGCAGCTGGAATTTCTGCCACAGACGCATTACGATGCGCCACAGCCATACGCCGAACACGGCGGTCTTCCCTCTCAGTAGTGCCACGTGGCCGTCCGGAACCCGGTCTTCTTGAGGCAGTACCTTCCCTTGACCACTGCTGCCAACAATCATGCATAGTGGATACATTCCTGCCAAGTCTTACTACAATATCGCGGAAAGAAAATCCACCTTTTCGTAGCCCTACTACACGACCTCCTTCAAACTCAGTGAACTGTTGATAATAATGTTCTTGACTAACATCAACTACGTCAAATCTCAACGATAAATAACGCTCAAGAACTTTACAGTGCGTATTTAAAGCAAACCTGATTTGCATGTTCATAGTGGCGCTACTAGAGCCACACTTATGCGCCTAGCGCGAAATTTGAATAGACGTCATCTTTCCGATGTATAAACACGCCTATCAAATTCGTTTATCTAACATAACTTTTTCTTGGTGTTGGGATTTTTTTTCCGTCAGTGTATTTTTCATCTTATAAGGTTCTCCTTTCTTAATCCCTTCTAATAATCTTAGCTTCTCTTTTCGAGTTAGATCCACTTCTTTATGTTCTTTCAGCACCTAATTATACCAGTTGAAATAGTAAATATAATTATCACTTTGATTTGAAAAAAGTTAAAGTTTGCCAACTTTCGATACAAAAATAACCATACTGCATTAGCATCTGCAAATTAAATATATTACTGCACTGGCAGATGTGTTTCGATTACTGCTCTTTATCACCTGCGCATTGACTCAGTCTGGCGAACTGGAAATAATTTCGCACACATTCTTTTTTTGCGGTTTCAATCTTTCAAACACCTTTCCAAAAGAAAAGAATAATAAAATGCACTTCACGGAAACCTGCAAATCTAATAAGCGAAAGTTTGCTGTAATATTCTTCACTTAATGATGATTATAATCTTCGTTCTGGTCAATGTTTACCTGAAAGATTAAGTGTGGAAGCGAAACACAAATACTGGTATGTGTAAAAAATAGTGATTGATGGAAATTTAGAAGCAGTAATAAAAGAGAAAATAAAAAGGCACTTCTTATATTCACTGGCACTTGATTAAAAATTAAAAAAAAACAATTGCAATGGTGAAATATCGAATGATAAAAGGCTCTGCTTAAATTTCCATGTAGAAAAGACTTAAAACGTTTTGCTACAAAATATGTTAGAGAAGCAGTATTATATTTCATGTACTTTTCTTCTCGGAGAAGGCAAACACTACGGTTGTCAATTATTTACGCTTCTTCAGCAAGCCAGTCAAATTTTCATCTCTTAAATACCTTTAATTGTTGTTGACAAATCGAGACAAAAGGCTATTAATATTTTAAAGGATGATATTTATCCAAATTTAAATTTTTAACTAGAGGGAATTTATCATATCAATTGATTTCACGCACACTAGTGTTTTGATTTTCATTTAATAATATCTAATTTTAGGCAAAAAGAAACTGATAATGTAAAATGCGTTAGTTCGCTTGAAATGTAATATTTGGCTAAATAAATAATTACGTTTTAAGTAGGCTTTTCTTTTGCTTTCAGAAGCTTGCTTCCAAACATTCGAATTCCTAATTAATTTAATCTGACATTTTAATGCACGGTAGGTATATATCTATACACCTATCAAATAGTTCATTTGTTAGTTTTCTTTCAACATGTGTTCATTTGGGTGCTTCTCAATCCTATTGCAAAGGCAAATTCAAATTCAGTGCTTAATCAGAGATTTTTAACTCTCTCAGGGGAAGCGGTTACTTTCTAAGCCAACTCTTTCAGAAAATGTTAATAATGGCGGTGGTCTTATAATGATCTTTTATTAAAATTCGTTTTCTAATATATGATCTCATAAAGAAAACACATGGCAGCCCGAATTCCAGTCTTCCATTCTTATGGATTTATACTCGAATTAACTTCGTTCCTATGAAGAAAAATAAACCGAATGTGCCCCTAACAGACTTCAGCAGCAGTTTCACAACCAAAGTACACGAATACTAGTCTTTCTATTGGTGTAAGATAGTCTGTAGTTTGTGCTAGACAATTCCAGTGGCGTAGCGGAAGAAAGTGGCGCAAATATGATCATTTCTCCCCCTGGCGTCGTCAGTGGTCCAATAAGAGTCAATAGAGCCTTGAGTATAATGTTATTTTTTCACCTTCTCATCATATTTGACTTCGCATTAATCTTTTGTCTCCATGACTCCCCCCAAATCTCCCGCCCGGAGCATTTATAATCACGTTGCCACTCGGTTCGCTACGCCACTGGCCAATTCCCGTTCTGTTCCTTCTGATTTACAAATAATTTTCAAATGTTATCAATCAAATGAACAGATGAGTAGCAATTCTTACATTCATTGCAGGTCACCGATCTAGCAGGGCCTATTTTTATAAACGAAGCAAGAGCCAGCGTGGTGGACTTCGCCTTCCCTGTAGATTTCTCACAGTTGGTTATCATATCCGGCTTGGTTCCTGCCCACAAAGATCCCTTCCTCATTTTTGGAGTGTTTTCTTTGACAGTAAGATGCCGCCGTTTTCTCGAAATACTAAACGTTTTTTTAGAGTGAGAATCAACGGCAAGGAACATTTACATTATTTATGTAGAAAACAGCAATAAGCAGATTTGGATGGCATTATTAATGAATGCAGTAGAACGAAGGAAAATGTCAGATCTTTTACAGTGGTTGATCGATTAACGAATAATGTGGACAGCGAGCACTTTCACGAAATACAGGGTGTCCGAGAAAGATCATCATTATTCTAAACATTAATAACGAAAATATGAAAAGGTGGAATGAAATGCAGTTTGCGGCAAAAGAATGAAGGAAACTGACTTTTTTTTTACAATGCATTAAATTTAGCTTTATGTGAGCTCCTCTAGTAACACGAAGAATGTCCAGTCGGTACTCGATTTCCCGCAAAATGTTTTTTTAAATATTTTCTGTGTCTTGAGACTTCTGCATCCATACGCAAATCGAAGGCACATTTGGTGGACTTCTCTGGTACATCAGGCGAAACTTTCTCTGCGCGGTTTTCGGTGATTTTGTTCCTACTACGGTGATTTTGTTTCTACCACGATACACAGCGCCATCCACTTCAGACTATTGATACTAGAAAAAACTGTTAGATTCTTCATTCCCTTGCATCAAACTGAATTCCATTTCATCTTTTCGTGTTTTTGTTATTAATTCTTAGGATAACAAAGATCTTTCTCGGACACCCAGCACATTGCATATTTAGTAGAATTTTTAAAAAAAATAAACATTTGATTTATAAGCTTAAAAGCTTAAAATTTTAAATTTAAAAGATATGATTTATTTATTTTTCTTTAGCGGTGATCACAACGAATAATGCACGGAAAACATCATTGATTAAATGTTTTTCTATGACGAATCAGGTAAAAAGTTAAAATACATAATTTTATATTTAAATCTGATTAAAAGAACTTTTATTTAGAAGTATATTTACCTAAACCATTATGTAATAAATTAGTAAATAAAATGCAGTAGAGAAACAGGAAAACGTCGAGACATCTATTTTGAAGCATGCGGTGACTACGGCCACCTGCAGGATCATCTGCGGATCCCTGCAGGTGGGAGAGGGATCTTATTTGCATTCCCAGACATTGGTCACCTTCTGAAGATGGACACTGGAGGTCAGATGAACGAATGTGGTTGAGGACGCTCTGTAAAAGTGTGCTTAGGAATTCTAGAGTTTTCAATTTTTTTTCGCTTACCATAACTTTGACTAGACGTCGATACGGCAGATGAGAGACAGAGCTGGCAAGCTATTTTGCCACGACTGTCGTCCAAACTGGATGTAATAGCGAAACTCGCCTTCTTTATCAGTGAACACTGAATAAGACGACCCCGCCTGGGTTTCTGTGCATAATTTATAATCCAAATGAATATTGTAAATAAATATCTTTTAACTTACTTAATTGTGAGTATCTATGGAGTTGAGACTTCACAATGCATTTTACTTGAAGCAACGATTTTTAAACAAATATTTATTTCATACACAGATTTGGCTGTTGATTTTCTTAGCTGTATTTCTTTCTGCTGTCACAGCGTGTCTAATATACTCTCTGTCAAGTTCTTCAACAGAAAGTAAGATATTAAAAGCTCTCTTCAGATATATGTGGGAATTCCAAACTGCGCTCATAGGTAAAGGTAAGTACATAAGCATTTTTGTTCTAATTCAGTAGTAAATAAATTAATTTCGGAAATGTTGAACATATACCCTTTAAAGAATGGTTTATAATTAAATTAATATTTTGATAAATTGATTCTTCTCTTCAAAGGAGTTCGGTATTGATAATTCTTTAAAATTAGAAGATGTGTGTCCGTCTAGACGGGCTGTTATCCGACCAACAATATCTCAGATCTGATTGCCACAGATTTACTAACGAAACTTGTAGTAGAAAATCTCATGCACATTGGCAAAGTATTTAAAAATTAAAAAAAAATTACAACTTGCAGTACACTTTAGAGGTAAAGATATAGTAACATTAAAAGCAAACAATAAAGGCCAGGAATTCTATCAACTAAAAAACTTCGTTATAAACAGCGTTATTTGTGAAATATCTTTTGTCGTTTAACAATATCCATTGTTGGGTAAATTTTTTCATTCGAACTTTAACATGGATGGGATTCTGTCATCTTGAAAACGCAACATAAAGTCTCAGCGTTAATAAGAGAAGAAAGGGAACTGATGAAATCAGCTCTTTGACCTTCATTACAATCTTACTAAAGTGAAATGTACGATCTCCTAACCCACACAGCACACCCTACTCCCAAGGACTTCCCCACGTACGTACTTCGCGGGAGGCTGTGGTATCCAAAGGAGGTCCCGGCGGTGCCAAAGCACGCGCAAAGGACGGCCACAGGAAATCGAATGTCCGCCTAAATTCCTCCTTTCTATAGCGCTACGATGTCCTTCACGGGAGGTGGGGCACATCTCTGAGATAGCCGACGCGGGAGGCTTTACTGACGCAGGTCATGGGATGGAGGCTCGTTTGCGTTTTAAAGGACCATTTTCATAGGTTTTCGCACAAGAAGATTTATTCAGAATGCTCTTATAAATCTCTTATTTTCTTAACCGATTTTAAACTGTTTTAATTTTATTTTGTCTTTTTTTTAAAAATAATATTCATTCGGCGCTAATTTCTTTATCAACGCATGAATTAATTACTTGAAATATAAAAGTGTAATCGCTTTTACCTAAGCTTATTCTTTTTTAAAAGATAAAAATAATTTTACTGGATACAAATGACTTTAAATAGAAAATGGTATTTATAGTGATATAGTTGTGAATATGTGACAGTTTAAAAAAAAATCACTCATTGGAGCTAAGGTGTACATTAAATTAAAATAACCATATACAGTGTCAAATTTTATCGTAGAATGAAATCAAATAAGAGCATTTGTATTATAATTTAATAAGAGCATTTGTCTGATATGCACTTAGGAGCTGTAGAAAATTCATGAACATGTATTGGTATTCAAATTTATGTCAAAATTATATTTACCTGGTTAATTTTCTCCATTTTTACATTTCCTAAATATACAATAAATCTTTTCGGTATTCTTTTTTTTTTAAAAATTCATAAACTAAACACAAAAAAATAAATGTATGATTTTTCTCAATTAAGCAGCATTTTATTACGGTACGTATATTTATAAAGCTATACAGTAGAACTCCGGGAATCCAAACTAATTGGGGGATGACCTTTGTTCGGATTTCGGGGAATTCAGATTATCAGGAAATTCAGTAAAATACTCTTGATGCAGTAGATTTTGACTCTTTGTGCTCTGTGAAGGTTTACGGAAAGAGCAGGCGGCAATTCTTACGGTACAGAGGTAAACAAGTTGAGGGTAGAAAGAAAATATCCGAGTTTTTTTCTACTCACTAAGATTCTCATTCCCTCTTGAAGAACAAATCGAGTTTTTTTTTAGTTTTGTTTCGGATTCGTAAATGTTATTTTTCCTTCATTTTTCTGTAAATTTTTCAGAAAATTAAAATATATATATATATATGTTCGTATAATCAGAAATTTTGGATTCTCGGGGTTATACTACGTTAATAAATACCCTTACTTTTTTACAAATACTGATAATAAGGTGAAAGGTAGTAGAAAATTTTCCCCAATTCCTTTCCATTTTTTAAAATTTACAAATATACATTAAATTAATTTTAATTATGATATTATAAGCATTTACATGCTAATAAAAGCACATAATAATTGCGTTTTAGTTCTTTATATTTTTGAAAATTTTAGACAATTACAAATCTTTTATTTCAGGGCAGATGTATTCTTCCAAATAAGGGTCAAAACGTCACAATTTGTTATTTATGTATTTATAAATTGAAAACATTCATAAATTTACATGGTAGTATAAAGACCTATCAGTTATGTTGTGACAATTGTAATTGCTTTGAGATGTTGAAAAATATTTCCAATTTTTATGAAGTTTTGAAGCTTTGTAAAACAAGTTTTTGATGAAGTTAAAAATCTAAGTAACTTATTTTTTTATTAATTTTTAGTTACTCTTCAGAGCGAAAGGTCACACATTTCAGTTAATTACGTTATTTATTTATATTCATTTTTCAAAACGATAGGAAATTTCTAGAAATAAAGTTTGCATGAATTTTTTATGAGAGTATAATTGATCGAATTAAAACCTGTATTAATACGTATTTAAAAGTTCGTGTTTAACAATTGTTCACTTATTTCAGCATGTATCCTTTCATGAGTTTCAGAGGGCCTACCCGACATATGTGAACATATATTACGCATCTATTTCTGTACTTGAGCTATTTTCATATATTAATTTATAACAAGCGCATTGCTTTCGGTGAGTTGCTGGTTCGCCCTCTAATATGAATTTAAATAATTAAATAATTAATAATAATTCATTTAAACTTCATTTAATTTGCACGTTTAAAATTTTTAGCATTAGCTATTTTAAATTAAATCTATCCAACGAAATTAATTAAAATGGAAGGTACGGAACTGAATGGATAGCTTTTTTTTTTGGAAAAAAAAAAAGATTTAAGCTGTGATTTATAAGAATGACTTCCATAAACAAAGTAATATGGGAAAAAGTTAATGTAGATTAAATTTTAAATGATTTCATACTAACCATTCTCTTAAAGAAGCAAAGTAAAATATAATTGCTATGTAAGTCATATCTATCCAAAATTCCTCAACAAGAAGCTTTGAAACCGCATAGTGTGAATAGCTCTTTGAGAGTCCAATTGAATGTATAATAATAGAATGCATGTACTAAGCATGCATTCTATTATTATTCTATATTTTATAATTATTCAGTTCTATGTGTCGTTATGATCAACTACTCAAGATCCCTTCCATAAATTTATTAAAGAGTATGGCGAAACACGCCGTTTCTTTTGTTGCATGATTCACAGTTTACTCGTTGTATTAACAGCTGAGAGAGCAACATACACCAAGAAGTACATTCCTTCCCTCATTGACGAACATGGGAGGCTTAGATTCTGCAAAGGGGTGTGTTTTGGTGTCTCCGTTGTTGAAACCACAGAAGTTAAAAGCCGGAAAAGCGTTCCCTACTGTAATAAAATTCTCGTCGGGGGACAAAGGATCTGCTTCGCTCGAGGGTTTCGGGGTCACTCCATCTTCCCTTGGAATACCCGGCATGAGATACATTGAGAACAGTGCAGCGAGCAATAAAGCAACAATGGAAAACCGCCCTTCCTAGATTTTTCCACAGGCGTTGTCGCACCGATTCAGTACTCACGTATCCGGGAAACGGCGGCAATTTTCGAAAGAAACCGTTTTGCATTCGCGTACCTAGTGTCCAAGAAATATATTTTTAAACAAAATAGACGATATTGGGTACATATATTTGTTGATTCTAGGCTTAATAGGAGTAGGATTTATACGTCTTTTGGGGATTTACGACAAAACCCTGATAGGTTTTTCAATTATTTCCGAATGAGTGCCCAATCATCTGGCGAACTCGCGGCAAAAATTATTCTTAAGATTCAGTCACAGAATATCTGGATGAGATTGTCTACATCTCCTATTGAAATGTTAGCTGTAACTATAAGATAAGCGAAATATTTATTCGGAATTCAATAGGAATGACAGAACTAAAGATAAAATAACTTTTTCTGCATATGTAAACATTGTTTTGAATTAATAATATACCTCAATAAATAATTCAATATCTACATTATCAAAATTGCTGGCGATGATTTCCTGATAATTAAAGTCAAAATTTTTTACTTAAAGTATAAATCTAAATAAATAAAAGTGAAACTCATTCAGAAATAGATTTTCCTTCATATTTTTCTCGCATAT